>VYZV01023166.1:37745-58971 GCA_013401275.1 Pandion haliaetus | reverse complement strand
GGTGGAGCGGAGGCTCCCGAAGGTGGCCGTAACCCCATGGTAAAAACCGCGCTGAAGCAGTGTGAGACTGGAGAGCAGTCCGCGGAAAGGACCCGCGCCAGGGGAGTTCGGGAAGAACTGAAGCCCACGGAAAGGACCCGCGCCAGGGAAGTTTGTGAGGAACTGCAGCCCGCGGAAAGGAACCACGTTGGAGAAGTTGGTGAAGGACTGTCTCCCGTGGGAGGGACCCCATGGTGGAGCAGGGGACGAGTGAGGAATATTCCCGCTGAGGAAAGAAGCGGCAACGACGATGTGTGGCGAGCTGACTCAACCCCCATCCCCTGTTCCTCTGCGCCGCCGGGGGGAGGAGGTAGAAAGCATCGGTAGTGGAACTGAGCCGGGAAGGCGAGAGGGGTGGGGAGAGGTTGTTCTGATGTTTAGTTTCCCTTCCTAATACCCTTGTGTTTTGTTTTTGTTTTGATTTTTAGTAAATTAAATTAATTTTGTTTTTTTCGCAAGTTGAGCCTGTCTTTTGCCCGTGACCAGAAGTGGGGAGTGATCCCTCCCAGTCCTTGTCTTCTCGACCCACAAGCCTGCCTTTGTATTTTCTCCTCATCCCAACGTGGCCAGGCGTGGGGTGGGGGGTGAGCGAGCGGCTTCATGGTGCTTTGTTACCGACTGAGCTGACCTGAAACCACGACAAATGGGTATTACACTGTGATTTCTGCTCAGACTGGAGATTCATAAATTGTAACATCTAGAATGAGTAGACAGTTTCAGGTATTTGGTGAACTTGAATAAAATGTGTGGTTATTTTTCTGTGTTGGCCAACAAATTGTAATATTCTTCACAATCTAACAACTTCTTCCTGTGAACACAGGAAAGGCTTGAATTACTCTTTTCTTAGGAAATGGTTTGTAATTTCTTTCCTCCATACCCCCATGTTATCTGCCTCAATGAAGAGAGGGATAATACAATATAAGTAATGCAATATAAGCCAAAGCCATGACTGCAAGAGTATTTAATTGTAAAAGTCACCTCTTAAAAATAAAGTGTGTTCCTAGAATAATACTTAATTATTGCAATTTAAATTTGAAAGAAACAAGTCCAGCATGAATGAAATTAATCAGAAATACATATCCACTCTGAATCTGAAAATGTGACCATTTATTAATATTACTAAGCATACAAAAGCATTAGATGCTTCAGAAGGAAATATCCTAGTGCAGAGGTATGGCTGAATACAAAAAAGACTTTGAAAGCTCAAGGGCTCAAGTCTACAAAACATGTTATTTAGGTTCCTGGATCATGGATTAGAATCCCAAATCTGTTATTAACAGTATTATTTTTAAAACCACAAAATTAGTATTGGACATACCGAAGAAGATGTCTAATAGTCTCCTGAGAGATGACAGTAGGGACTTTTCTTCCTTATCACCTTGATGAGGCAGCGACATGCCCAGAATAATCCTTCACTGCTCATGAACCCTTCTCATGGCACTTTGGTTAGCCTGAGCATGCTCCAATGGTCAGTTCTGCTGGCCTGACAAAAAGCAGTCCCAACTAGGCAAAGGTTCTAGTCCTAAGACTGTTATCACAGGTAAATGTACTATAAAGAATCATGTCCTGTGGCAGAAAGATACAGAGTAGATAACCCAACAAATGTTTCCTGTCTCTAATTTCTTTACCTCTACAATACATATAGTGAGCACTGCATGAAAAGAATTGTTTAGCTGTAACAAATAATTGAGAGAAAAAAAAAAAGTGAAGTTATAGCTCCACAAAGACTGTTACTCACTTAAGGTTCTTCTGACATTCTGAGAAACCTTGATATATATGTACACACACATATATACACTCCTCCCCCCCATCCCTTAGTACTTAATTTCCATAAAAGTGCAACAAGACTGAATTTTTCTGAGAGCAATTCACCTGATTGGCATCTGAAATTCTGGGAATTTTACTCTGTTAGAAATATAATGCTGCATCTGTCTTACAAAGTTAAGAGGCAAGTGGACATTTTAAAGTGTATTTAATAAAGACTGTTAGCGTAGAAATAGGCTAGAAGGTTAGTTTTCATGATTAGCTATTCATACCAGGTCTTGCTTCACGTCTCCTGAAGGCAGCATGCACAGTGTAACTCCAGTTTTTTTAATAAACCCAAATTATAATTTTGTAATTATTCACATTGAGATCAAATCTTGGAATGGAGTAATTTTTCTCTGTGTCCTTTACTAAATTTGATGGCTAAGTTTTTTTGCCTTCCTCAAACCTAAAATATTTTTCAAACTGACATATGCTTTCTTCCAGTGCTTTGCCTGTAGCAGGAATGTATAGCATTCCCCTGGTCTTGGCAATTTAATTGTCAGAAATCTATTTTCTTAATCTGTGTTGCTGTAGTTTTATTTTCCCTAAATATAGACCTTTATCTGGAGTAATGTTTGTAACCTTTTTAGTATGCTGTTAGGATACACTATTAGTATAATACATAATACCTTTAAACAGTAAGCAAGTTTAGTTTTCAAGGTAATCTCCAATGCTGTGTAACTTACATGACACAGTAAATTACTAATTTATTTCTATACTGTTATTTATATATTTTTAAAGTGTATCTGCTTATATTTTTTAGAAATTTTATATTCACTTGGAATAAATTTACCCCTCTTCTATAGAAACTACCCTAAGCATTAAAATGTGACTAAATTGACCTACATTATTCAAGTTCTATGCAGAAAGCTTCAATGCTCTGACAAAAATGTTTAATATTAAACTGTTTTTCTTGTTAATTTAAAGAGAAATAATAATGAACTAGGAATATTCGAGTTGCCTAATTTTTGTTCACGTTATTCTTCTGTCCAACTTTCTGTCATTTTGGTTTCCACTTTTTAGTGAGTAAAATGGAAAGGACTCTGTGCAAGAGAATAGCTAGATAAGAGTGCTGATGAAAGCATAATAGAGAGACAAAAAAATTTCTACAGTATATTTTCAGTAGATAGTCTTTTTCTTAGAGTTAAGGGCGAGAGTGGCATAAAGGATCTTTAATCCCTAAATTTGACAAAGAATTCCCTAGTTGCAAAAGAGCAGACAGCAACTGCCTTCTGGCCGTCCCCTGTAATAAAATAGTCTTCTCCACTGAAGAAGTACTGTATCACACAACTGTAAAAATTCTTAGTCCAAAACTGTTTTATTGAACTCTTGGTTTCTGATCCTTCCTTCTCAAAAATCATCTACTTTGTTTACTTGTTTATTTTTATTTACCATGACCTATTATATTTAAAAATATTTGCATATACAAATATATAAAATATATCAATATATGTGTGTGCATAATATACATAAATGGTACTAGGAGCTAAACAATAGGTCTACTCATTCATCTGTACGCTTAACCATTGGGCTATGAAGTTAGACCCCATTAACTGAAATATTCTTATTAAATTCTTTTAATTTACAAAGCATTATTTTCTTCTGTCACAGTTTGCTTTCATATTTGAGCATATTGACTTTATCATTCTAATTTCCTAATCTGTATGTTTACCTTCATTCACAGTAATTTTTTTCCTGGTTTTTTCCAGTTACTTTTTTTTCCTGCTATATAGATGAACTTTCTTGCATAATTTCTATCAGCAGTTCTTTTTAATGACTACAGATAGGTCATATCTTCCACTGAATTCTAGTGGAAACTGTAGATGTGTAATTTTTGTTATTGCATGCTTATTTTATCATGAGGAAGAATGTGAAGTTGGAGAGGTCAAAAAATAACACAATACCTTATTAAGGAAAAACCTATAGTGACATTTACATTCTTTGTTACAATGCAGATTGTATCAAACTCCAAGGTACAATCACCTCTTTAGCTACTATTTTTGAATAGCCAAGTTTTTAAAATAGAATCATAGAATCATTTAGGTTGGAAAAGACCTTTAAGATCATTGAGTCCAACTATCAACCATGCCCACTAAACCATGTCCTGAACTGCTTTTTGAATACCTCCAGGGATGATGATTCCACCACTTCCCTGGGCAGCCTGTTCTAATGCCTGACACCCCTTTCAGTAAAGAAATTTTTCCTAATATCCAATCTAACCCTCCCCTGCCACAACTTGAGGCCATTTCCTCTCATCCTATCACCAGCCACCTGACAGAAGACAGAAGAGACCAGCACCCACCTCACTGCAACCTCCTTTCAGGTAGTTGCAGAGAGTGATAAGGTCTCCCCTCAGCCTCCTTTTCTCCAGACTAAACAACCCCAGTTCCCTCAGCCGCTCCTCATAAGACTTGTGCTCCAGGCCCCTCACCAGCTTCGTTGCCCTTCTCTGGACACGCTCCAGCACCTCCATGTCTGTCCTGTAGTGAGGGGCCCAAAACTGAACACAGTACTCAAGGTGCGGCCTCACCAGTGCTGAGTACAGGAGGACAATCACTTCCCTGCTCCTGCTGGCCACATTGTTTCTGATACAGGCCAGTTGGCTTTCTTGGCCTTCTGGGCACACTGCTGGCTCATATTTAGCCATCTGAACCAGCCCCCCAGTTCCTTTTCCACTGGGCAGCTTTCCAGCCACAAATAAACTTATACACATGCTTCTAATGACACACAGTCCAAATACATAAACATGTTTCACAAGAGTCTTTCCATTTCCATCTATTCCTTCTCAAGAGATCTGTAGACAGTTTGATCATATTTATACAATCACTGTAACTCACCCCATATATGTCTTTTCTGTTACACTTCATTTACTTCATCCCCATTTTTTTTCTCACTTTCTTTGTCATTTCTGTTTCCTTACTTTTTTAACACCTGATAAATGAATGCTTCTACAATTGTATGCAAAGATTGGTAGCCCACTGATTCTGCTGACTGAGGATAGTATTGATGAAGAGCTAAGTAAGGGTGTTTGCAATTCTTTAAGATGTCCCAGAACGTGTGGTAAATACAGGTTCTGGAATTATTCTGTTGAAGTTTACAATTTCTGCACTGAAAAGTCATCTTCATTACTTCTTCATGCTGCAAATGAGGACTGCAAAGTATGTAGAAAGGCATAGTCTAACAGTTCTCTCTGGAAGAAGACTTTTTATTTAGTCTTCCTTTTTTTTTTTTTTTTTTTTTCCCCCTGTTCATTTTTTCCCCTCTCTGTCCCAGACAGGCTTTTGCAGGAAGAAATAAAAAATGTATAGTAAAAAATGAACTGTATTGGAAAAAAAGTAAACTCCAGGAATGACCAAAAATGAATGCAACAATAGCTTTCAATAAAAGGACAAAAATATCAGAGAAAACAAGCTAAGTTAAAAGCATGGCTACAAAGAAAGTATATTCCTATACACTGTATAGATGAAAACTACATAGTTTCAGAGATTAAATAAAAACCAATTTAGATAAAGAAGTAGATTAAATACATACAGAAGGAAAGAAACAAAAGAAAGAAGGAATTTTAAGTTAGATTTTAAAAAATATTTCAGATGCATGAGCTTTCAGTGTTTCATCTCAAATTTCTTTCATTGCATATATTTCTTCTGGTAAATGTCTAACATCAGGAATTTTTATTGGATCAATTTGACCTTTAACGCCATGCCAAATCCATCTCATCCATACAGATGATTTATATTCTATCTAACCTGAGACCTTAAAGGCTCACAGAGTTCTGTAGTAACTTTAATCAGCCATTTCTATTCTTAGATTTTAAGGACTTTTCTCGTACACACAGTCACAAACATCAAACATAAGGAAGTTTTAAACTAATAAATAAATAAAATTCAGGGTCATGTGACACTTTAAGACATAACCAGATTAAAAAAAAAAACCAAAACACCTCCCTGCTTTTTCCTTGAGAAACGTCAAGGGATAGCTAATATTGCATTTGAGTACTGATAATTTTCAACCTATGCCCATATCAGCATCTGTCAGCACTGGCAAACAGGCACATGGGCTGAATCCTTAAATGAAGCTTTATCTGCATTGCAGATGTCACTTTCTTATACAGTGGGACACATGTAACATCATTCCAACAGTCTCAGAGAATTAAATGGAACTGAGCACAGTGTTGCCACCTTGCTAGTCATTATTTTCTCTTCAACATTGAACATTTGATGAAGGTGTAGACACAGCAAGTGTGTTAGGCTAATGGGTGTATCTTCAGATCTCCTAAGAGATGCAATGACATATTTAGTTTCCACCTGGACAATTTGAGACAAAAAGAAAGGATGCCAGGAAAGTTCCTTCTCCAAAACATAACTTCTAGTGACTTTCTGGCCCACAGTGAATCTTACCATCTGGGCCATATGGACATTCATCTGCACGTATCACCTCTCTTTCGGTCACACAGCTTTGTATCACATTGTTATTCTGTTTCATTCTGTCAAATCTGTGGAAAGACTTCTTAGAAAGAAAGGCTTTCTTATGTATTTTTCCTATAGCCATCTTAATTTCTAGTAGGTTGGCATTTTTTTTATTGGTTTTGAAACACAGCCAATGATGGTCAATATATTTTGATTTTACAGGGGTAATAATTGATATTGCACCTCCTGTATTTAATGATTGCATGTGCTAAGATTGAAAAGTACTTTGTCATAATTAGCAGCTAGTGTCTCTGCCAGCAGTGGGAAGTTCATGTACCAGGAAAATAGAGAGATTAATGAGAAAAACCCAAACAACCTCCGGATAGAAGAATGGGTTGGATGCTACAGAAAAATACGTAGCTCATCATTGTTCTGCAACTGAACTTAATTAATTTTCTAATTAGGAGTCAGAAAACATTGCTTGAAGCAAATAATATTGAAAGTACCATTGCATAATTATGATTAGATTCTTAGAAATACTTAAATTGAATTTTGTGACACTTGATAACTAATGCCTTTGAAAATTCAGTTTATCAATAATCACCAATGGAATGGAAAAGCAGTCTGCAATGACCATGAGACATTGTCAGGTACCTAGAATACCTTGAAACCTCAGAAGACTATTATTTCCCTATTCTATGCAAATTTGGTGGAATCTGTGGGAAAGCAAGGGGATTATCCATGAAGAAACATAGTTTATAAGTTTTTCTCCAGAAATATGCACATATGAAGTACAAGTTAAACATTGCTTTCATATATGAAACCAGTAATTTGTGTTATTTGTATCAAGGCTGGAGGTACTTACTGATGCAATCAGAAATACAGTGGCAAAAGTTCTCTTTTTCTACACTTTGACCTTTTCACACCATATTGGCACTATTGTAGGGGCTTCTGACCTTTGTGTATAACCCTAATTCTTTAACAATTACTATTTGCTATCTCTAATTCTTAAAGAAAAAAAAATAAATAATTTTCCTTTTACACCTAAATTTAAAGAAAATTTTACAGAGATCCACCTAGTTTAACACTGTAAACTATAGATAAATTTCAATCAAAAGAACACTTAACCACAAATGCTGAAAGTGGATATGATTTTTGTTACAGTTATTAATAAATTACCTCAAATATTTCGCGTCAGCTTAAATATACTGAAATTTTGAGCCATAATTAGACACGAGAATACAATTTATGACAAGGCTACGCCAAGTTAAAAAGTTTTCATTCCAACCAGAGATATTCTCTTGTATCCTAAATCCAAAATGTCACTATAAATTAGTTACTGTTGCAACATAAAATAGAAGATTCTAGCTTCAGGTGAACCATTAAATATGCATCTTCCAACTTTAAAAAAGACATTTCAAAATGAAAAATTGTTGGCTCCAACTTTTTCAATTTCTATGTTGTATTAGGTGCCAGAAACGACTTTGAAAATGATAGCCTCTGGGTAAAGCAGAATGTATACAAACTGCTTCATTTTACATTTCAATAGTCTAAGTTGACTGCATTAATCAAGTGGAGGCAGCCATCATGTAGTCAAATAGACACCTTCTAGCTGACCTTGCAGATTTTTGTTACTAATGGACTTAAGGTTTTCTGAAATGATGTTAATCCTCATTAAGAGTGATGCAGCTCATACTCTACAGCATTGCAAGTGTGCATCTCAGGTTGCAAAGGCAGGGGAAAAAGGAAAACATAATCTCAAATTAAACACCTCTAGGTTTAACTACAGGCAGAAGACGCTCCATTGGTATTCTTTGTCTCATCACTCCTAGAATCACCTCACATTTCTAGTTTTTTTCTACTCCACCTCAGAAAACACCACCTGTAGCAAAGTAAGGAAATTTGCACTGTTTTTCCACCTGTCAGAATAAATGAATGGCATAAAATTAGTATTTCAAGAGTCATTCAGTGGCTTACCCATGTATATTTATATGATGTTTCCCATTGTTAAGGAGATGAGCAAACAGTTTCCCCCTTCATTCTTGCTTTCTTGCCAAATATATGCTTTAAGTACCTGGGTTCCCTAAATTTTGGGGTGCTGCCTTGAATTTGTTTTTTTCCAGGTTTTCTTCTATGCATATATCCATCTTCCATAATTTTGCCATCCACCAAACACTTAAATTTGATCGTTTCCTTTTTGTTTCTATATTTCTTTCTGTTTACATTGCATTTTACATTTCTTTCTTTTTTTCTTGTGTCATATATCTCTATTTCTAGTCTGACTTCGTTTGACTTTGTAATTCTCTTTCTATACATTCTTCACTGTTGTCTACTTTTCCTCTTCCTTATACTTGTCTCTATTTTAAACTTGTTATTTTTTTATTCCTTTTGTTGCTACATATTCTGGTGCCTTCTTTTTTCTCTGTATACCTTTCTTTGTCTCCCCTTTTAGTATTTTTTATTTTATTACTCCAGATGTGGTGTTATTCTAACAGCAATAAAACATTGCCATACTTTGCTCTATTTCACGTAAACCAAAAATACTTTAAAAATGCATTGCTTTCACAAGAAGAAAGGTGGGCCTATTGGCAATATTATGCAATTTTTCAAAAAGTTACTGGTCAAGGAAAATTATTACAATAATCGAAGATACCGTGTGCTTTAGTACATTTTGTATCTCTTCACTGTCATTGCTGCCACAAAAAAACAATTAAAACCAATAAACTTTAAAGGTTAATATATATTCATAGTTTAGCTAGAGAATTTACGAGCTTTCCAGAAAACTTGGATAACACCTTAAAATGTTTAAAGGTGGAAAATGAACCAGAATTTACTGTCCTTGTCAGTCTGCTTCAGAACTATAGTGATTTATGTTAAGATTCAGCTATGTGAATAATGATATTTCTTTATTGTCTGTTTTGACAAGTCTTCTGAAGGACTATCTAATCTGTTTTCCTTACTAGTATAAATGTGATACTTTCATCATGAAACCAATTTTTCAAAAAGATTATCAAACTTTTGTTTGTTTTTGTAACTTCTATCAACTGTTTTGTTTTTGTAGACCAAAATGAAGAACCAACGAGGAACCACCTGTAGTAATATTCATTCCTTTATTTTATTTTTTGGTATCAGTGATGTTCTTTGCAAAACCCTAGCTCATGTGTAGGCATGTGCCTTCTGTATCTGTGTAATCCTAGCTCCACTGAGATGAATTTGGCCTCAAAGAAGCCAGAATTTTACCCATGTACTTTAAAAAACATGACTTATATGCCACTGCTGACAACACTTTCTAATGTATGTTTTTCATTTATCTGCATTGTTTTCTTATTATACCCTCTAAGATGAAACTTTAAAACATCATCACTTCAATGAAAATAATCTGGTTTGGATTGAGAAATAAATCAGATTAAAACCTTTGTCGGCATTTCTAAATGTATAATTTTTGTTTACATTACAGTCAAATAAAGAGAGTTTATATTTTTTTGCCTACTCATTGTAGTGCAGCTGCTGACCTTGTGCATGCTCTTAATGTCGTGGTTTAACCCCAGCCAGCAACTAAGCACCATGCTGCTGCTCACTCACTTACCCCACACCACCAAGTGGGATGGGGGAGAAAATCAGGAAAAGAAGTAAAACTTGTGTGTTGAGATAAGAACGGTTTAATAGAACAGAAAAGAAGAAACTAATAATGATAATGACAACACTAATTAAGTGACAACAGTAATAATAAAAGGATTGGAATATACAAGTGATGCACAATGCAATTGCTCACCACCCACCAACCGACGCCCTGTTAGCCCCCAGTGGCGATTCCCCACCCCTCCACTCTACCCAGTTTATATACATCACATGGTATGGAATACTCCGTTGGCCGGTTTGGGTCAGCTGCCCTGGCTGTGTCCCCTCCCAACTTCTTGTGCCCCTCCAGCCTTCTTGCTGGCTGGGCATCAGAAGCTGAAAAATCCTTGACTTTAGACTAAACTTTACTTGGCAACAACTGAAATCATCAGTGTGTTATCAACATTCTTGTCATACCTAACTCAAAAACATAGCACTATACCAGCTACTAGGAAGACAATTAACTCTATCCCAGCTGAAACCAGGACATTATTGCAAATACAAAGTAAACCAGAGTACTGTAAAGGACAATGAAGACAACTGTATGCTAGAGTGTGCTAAAGCAGCAGGTTTCATTTCACATTAGCAGTAATCAAAATGTGTTCACATGGCTAGCTACCATCACTAAAAGTGTGTTAATTTATGTTGCCACAGAAAACTCTGTTAGAATTCATGCAGGTTTTTTTTTTTACATTGAAACACTTCAAGTCTACCAAGAAGGAATCATTCTCATGGATAAGCAAAAAAATTACAAACCAGAAAAAAATGACTCAAATTTCTAATTGAGTATAGGTTTGTCTCGTACAACGCATTGTACACTCATTTCCTTGTGCACCCATACTCCACCCTATTTCATTTATTAATGGATTTATAGTCACAAAGAGGAAAAATGAAAAATGCTTATTTTTAATCATGTGAACTGTTCTACAGAATAGATTGAAGAAACTGATACATGAAATTAAACAGATGCTTACTGCTTGTCAGGTTTAGATCTTGGTCATGGTATAGTAGATTTCTTGGTGCAGTTCTTTGTGAATATGTTCAAGTTAAATAACACGTATATACTTCATATATGTCTAAACTTGTTGAAGAAAATGTCCAAATATTTTCATTTATCCAGGATAGCATTATTTAATCCCCTTGTGAATACATGAATAGTACATGAATAATAATCAGAGCTGTGGCTCAACTCAACAGTATTTAGTCCACAAATTCATCTCCCTGGGGAAAGAAATTACCTTATACAGCACCTATGGTAATTTCCTTGCCATGGTACATCAATTCTGACCTTTTTCCTGTATCCACTCTCAAAGTATATGAGAGGATCCTGAACATGTATGGCTCCTTCAGGACACACAATAATTTTCTCTGTTAGCTATGAATTCAGTGGATTCCAGTGTGTATTTGAACTCTGAAGTCTTACATTTCTGCCTTCAAACTTTTACAGCATTTTGAACTTTATGAAGAGAAACTCAGTTCATAAGATCAAGTGAAATACAACAGGCAAGCAAAGAATAGTACTCTTTTCTGTGTGAAATATGGAAACAGTAGATTATGTCACTATAAAATACATTATAATTTTGTAGAAACAAGAGTCTGGATCTTACACGCCTGTTTACATATAAAGAAAGATCTTCTATGCTTTGTTTGATTTGTTTCACTTATCCAGTTTCACCACTACAGCTCATGGTTGCCTTTTCCCAACTTGTATGCTCTGGTTTATGAATCCCTCCAGCCTATAGGCTTTTGTACTCTTCCGTCATAGCCACACCACCTGAACTCACAACTCCTGTTCCTCAAGAAATTGTCTCAAGAGTGAAGCTATGAGCTATCATCAGGCCTGGAGAAGGGGTGGAAAAAGGGAGCATTCTTTATCTCTCTTAGCAAAATACTGTTCAGCAAGAGATTAAAAATTCATGGATTCAGAAAGAGACAGGTTCTATAATTTCATGGCAAGTGAAAATTCTCCAGGGAAGGAAGACGATGACAAGCATTTTCTTTCTAAATTATTTCTACTTTGTTTCCAGTGCCCTCTTAGCATAAAATTCCCAACCAGTTTTAGGAACAGAACCCTGCAGACTCTCATCCTGCCTGACCAAGGCTGACTGCTGGAGTACAGTCTCTTCCCCCACACTGGCACCCATTGGTCCTTTTTGCTGAGCTGCACAACAGGGAAATCCTGTCAGACTGGGCCTTTCTGAGCAGAGGGAAGGGAGGGGAAGCTAATTAACTAGCACTTCAATTGATTTACTTAATAATCTAATCTGAAGTACAGAAGCTTCTGACAATAGCTATAGTAGCAAAGTCCTCTACTGGAGATAGAGTTTAAACTGGTAGCATCTCTTTTACCCCTTGATCACTTAACGTTACCAAAGAGAAAGATGCATCAGTTTTAGTTGTATCAGCATGGATAGGATTTTTTTCTTCCACATTTCTAACTGTCATTCTGTAACAGCAGACAGTGAGCACTTAACACTTAATAAGGAACTTTATTTTTAGTCAGAAATTATAAATCTTTTAGATCATACACAAGTGGAAGAGGCATGACAAAGTGAGAAGCTGGGGGAAGAAAGCTTGCTTCCTCAAACAAAAAGAGTAGTTTACATTTTTATTCTACCACGAAATGACCTACAAAAAAGAATTTTTCACTATCAGAGCTCTCAAATTTACAGATTAAATACAAAAGAGGGCCTAAGTCTGAAGCAGCTACTTTCAACGCAGTTTCTAAAGATTGGCCAGCTGCTTGTATATCTTTGCCCAGTTTATCCATTTGTGATCCAGGAGCTTAAATACCATTTTTCATCCTTGAAACTCTTGCCTCTAGGACTTTTTTCTGCAACCTACAAATAACCTCTGCATAATGAACCACTAAAGATGTGTACTGCTTCTTTGCATTGCAATGTAATATAATAATTTAAGAACAAATGCTTCAAATATTAATTCTTTTCGCAAATAAAGAGCAGTTTTGGACCAGATATTTTTGTGCGTGATGCTACCTGTTTTCATTTGAAACCTTATTAGGGCACTGTGGGAATGCAACAGGCACTTCTCCATATACTTACCAACACCAGTACCTTAAGGCTGCAACGGCTGGAGTGACACACTTCACTCATAACAGAGAAGTAGCAATATGTTTATTGATATAAAACAGTGATTTAAAAAGTTTAATAATAAATGCAACAGTGGTTTAATAAGATTCAAAGGCAAGGTGCACTTGATTATTTACTGCATAGAGGACAGGGTTAGGCAAAACTGTCAGGGAGACCCTCCTGTTGAGTCGTGCGGTTCAGAAAGGACCCCATTGAGTTCTAAATTCCTTCTTAGAGGGGTGTTTAGGTGCGGCTGGATCCATACTTAATCACAGACTTGGTCAATGGTTTATGTCTGAAGGATTATATGTGCACAACCAATCCTTTATATCACTTAGGATTTCAAGGTTTAGCATGCTATTAATCACTTAGAATCTGTTGCAGCAAGGAATCTCTGAACCTCAAGGAGTAACCTTGAGAGGTCTCCCTATTCAAGGGGACATCCTGGCATGCAACCTGCTGCCGTGCAGGAGAGCTCAACAGGCCCTGGGCTGTCCTCTATTTATGGAGGAAGATAATTGACTTATAGTCATATTTACATACTGACTACAGATGTTAGTTTCTTCCAAATTTGGCTTGAGTTGGACATTGACCAGCACTGAAGTAAGGTGGGCGCATTGCTCAAATTAGCCCTTGGTTATTGTGTTGTTATCTGCCTCCCCTAAATCCACATTGAGCTGGATGCAGCCATCATGACCAGATGCATCCATTACAATTGCCACTGGTAGCTGTCGCTTGAGCAGGGTTATGGAAAATGAAGGGCAGGTTGAGAGGGGGAGCACACCACCACAAAGGCACAACTGGGTTCAGTTGTCAGGTGTCAGAAGATGTTTTTCTGCATCATCACACATAGTTACTTTCTGGCTTCAGGTCTAGCAGTGTTTCACAGTAACATCCACAATTTGTCATTTCTATTATTACTTAAGGCTTTCCTTCCCCTCTCCCCAAGTTCAGTGCACAGCTGAATGAGTAAACATTTAACTGAGAAAGGAGAAAAGATTTACTGACCAAAAATATATTGAAAAAAATATGGACATATTTTTCCTCAGAGAAAACTGCTTCAGAGAAAAATAACAGAAGTCGCTTCTATTAAAGGAGTACCGCATAATGCATCCATGCAGTGTACTCAAGGATTAGGCTGGTAACATGAATTTCCTATGGTAAAGATTAGTGCTTATCTGCAACCACCTTCCATATTTCAGAAACAGTGATGGACCCTGTTAATAGGTACATTTTAGAATATTATGCATAGAGTCTTACCTTAGCCATTTGTTATGGGTTTGTGTGGCGCGGTTTTCTTTGGTAGTGGGGGAGGGGGCTGCAGAGGTGGCCCCTGTAAGAAGATGCTAGAAGGTCCCCCAGCTCCAAAGAGTCAGACCCGCCTCTGGCCCAGGCCGACCACATCAGTGACAGTGGGAGCGCCTCTGGCAGAACACATTTAAGAAGGGGAACCGCCAGTGTGGGGGTAGGAATGTGAGAGGAACCCCTCTGCCCATACCGAGGTCAGTGAAGAAGGAGGTGGAGGAGGGGCGCGTGAGGAGGCTGATGGCCCTGCAGCCCGTGGTGAGATGGCAGGCTGTCCCCCTACAGCCCACGGAGGTGAGCGGTGGAGCGGAGGCTCCCAAAGATGGCCGTAACTCCATGGTAAAAACCGCACTTGAACAGTGTGTGACTGGAGAGCAGTCCGTGGAAAGGACCCGCGCCAGGGAAGTTCGGGAAGAACTGCAGCCCGCAGAAAGGAACCACGTTGGAGAAGCTGGTGAAGGACTGTCTCCCGTGGGAGGGACCCCACGGTGGAGCAGAGGATGAGTGAGGAATATTCCCCCTGAGGAAAGGAGCGGCAGAGACGATGTGTGGCGAGCTGACTCAACCCCCCATCCCCTGTTCCCCTGCGCCGCCGGGGGGAGGAGGTAGAAAGCATCGGTAGTGGAACTGAGCCGGGAAGGCGAGAGGGGTGGGGGGAGGTGTTCTGATGTTTGTTTTTCCTTCCTGATACCCTTGTGTTTTGTTTTTGATTTGATTTGTAGTCAATGAAATTGATTTTGTTTCTTCCCCAAGTTGAGCCTGTCTTTTGCCCGTGACCACAAGTGGGGAGTGATCCCTCCCAGTCCTTGTCTCAACCCACGAGCCTGCCTTTGTATTTTCTCCTCATCCCAACATGGCCAGGTGTGGGGGCGGGGGGTGAGTGAGCGGCTTCGTGGTGCTTTGTTACCAGCTGGGCTGAAACCGAAACCATGACACCTTTGTACTTCCTAATGCGGTGTCACAGAGCACATAACTTTAGGGAGCAACAAGGGCGGTTGCGCTGCAAGGGAAGAGGTGCCAGGAGTGACCAGACTGTTGTGACCCCACCAACAAGGGACACCGTCCCATAGTAAGCATGCAAGAAGAGCAGAGGTTTTGGTGGCTGCAGCCAGCCAACACATGTCCATGCAGGTCTGAGAACAGGCCAGGAAGCCAAGTCAGTGATGCCAGGTCAGGGACAGCAAGGTGCAATGCTGGGCAGAGGCACAGCTGCAACAAAATTCACACAAGGACCTAGGGCAAGGACCTGAGCTTAAATGTAGCTGTCAAGCAAAGGGGACAGCGACCCCACAGCTTCTCACAGCTTACCTGTTTTTACAGTGGTCTGATCCCAGGTTACACAGCTAAGCAAAATCAGAGCTGATCTTAAACATATGCAACAAAGCACCCAGGGAGAGCTGTTACAAAGCCTCTTGGTCCATTCAGGGCCCTGACATGGTCTCCTAGATGCACAATCTGTTTAGTGACATAGGTTATTGTTTTTGGAAAAATATATAGGTAGTCTTAGTATCAGGAAGAGTGTCGGCAGAGCAAACTTACTGAAGCACAAGTTCAAAATCAATGAGTTTGAAGGTCTGGAAGACAGCAAAAAATACCAGAACTGGTAGCTGATTAGCTACAAAGAGAAAAGAAAGGGAAATTGTTGGTTTAGGTTCTGATCTATCGGAAAATTATAAATAGAAAGAAATTAACTTAATGAAAAGATATAACAACTACATTTTAGAGAATTAGATGCTCAAAATATTTTTTGTGTGCAATAATCTTTCTAGGAGAGATAATTTGTAAAGAAAATATCATTGCCAAAACCAAGCAAAATATTTGTGTTTCAGTACTGATTTGTCTCCATCTCTGTCATAATTGAGCCTCCGAAAGGATGAACATGTGCCTCCTGACAGAACCCCAGTAAAAAATGTTATTCTATAACTCATGAACGAAAACCATAACCACTGGAAGACTTACTTGCTCAGTGATAGAAAAGAAATCAGAGGCAGAGGCACACACAGTCTAGTCCCCCAAGTCTCAGGCACTGTAAGCACTGCAGGACTCCCTGGAGTTAGCAGCACTGACAATTAACTCACCACACTTTTGTCAGAAAATACCATCTATTATTATAAGATTATTATAAATAAAATAGTATAGGGAAATAAATATTTTCTTTGTTTCACCAGTTTACTCCCTGAATTCCTACATTCCCAGTGTAGGGGCAATCAGACAAGGTTTCATCTGATCAGACATATAGAGCTGCAGTACAGTTAGTCACCTAGATACTTAGACAAAACCAGGCATTCCTCACCTTTGCTATTTGCCACAAGCTATTAATGATGTCTAAACCAGTCAGATGATCATGCCCTAACTAAGCTTATTCCTATCTATTGACTTTAAAGAGTCTAGTGTGGATGTAGATCTCTAAAGTTAGCAGGTAAATGTGATGGTGAATATCTCCATTTATTTCTGTTCCTCTTAGAAAGACAGGGCAGAAAACATGTTTGTACAACCATAAAAACTGCAATTAGCTTTAATAGAGCTGTGCTTTTAAAACAGTTCACAAAAACTAGGGACCAGATTGTGTGAGGTACTTGGCAAGCTGGGTGCTTGGGTTTTATGAAAATCCAGATTCTTTTTAATTGCTGAAGCAAAAGATAATTTCTTTTGAAAATCTGGTCTGTAGCCTATATGCATATTGATAGAGTCATTTTAACCTTGATGTACAAACTTAAGCAGTGGCAATGATTGGATTAATTTCTATATAACTCTTCTCACTATTTTCATAGATTTTTAGGGCCAAGGAGGACAATTTATGATCTACCAATTTTTGTTTCATACATAATGCCAAGAAATTAATCCAACAATTTTTATACTGATCCCATAAATCCCATTTGAGCTATAGCGTATCTTTTAGTTATGCTCTACAGTGCTCCAGCAGTACCAATGATTCTAATACAAAAGCAAGGCAGATAATACTAGAACATGAATCACAGTGACTTAGATATTGCCATATGACAGGCAGAGTTCAAAAGACTGTTTTATGCAAAGGAAGAAGACTCAACAGATTTAAGGGAATCTGCAAGAATTTCTTGACTAAGTATGAAAAGGGAAAGAATCTTTTGTTATTGGTCTAGAGGTTATTAACATTATGAAGAGAGAGAGGACACATTTCTCTTACAGGAGCATTACATTTGTGAACAGAATTTGACTGCTGTGAAAGGAGCAAAGCAATGTAGTTTTTCCTCTTTTCATGCAATAGGGGCCCAATCCTGACCCATAAAGTTAACGGCATTTTGCTACTGTGTTCCGGGACACCTAGGGCAGATCTTAATTAAAAATCCATATAAGCATATATTATACTCCTGGAAAGGTACAGTCATTCATCTGAAAATATTAAACCTTGTTCAGAGCTCCATGTTGGAGGAGCTGTCAGAGGGTTACAAAGGTTATTGTAACACAAATGCCACCTTCTGTAACAGTTTTAGATTTGCAATGAAACTGCTAGTTAAATCAGCTGCAAAAGAAGAGCAGAGACCCATTAATGAGTACAGGGGTCATGCTACCATCCTGCAGGGGCACATGTCAATGATTTAGCAATTACAGCAGAAACAGTAGTTCAGACTAGGTGGATAATTTCTGTATTAGAGAAACTGATGGAGTGAGGCATAGATGAATTTTGGGCCTGGGAAATCTCAAAATTCTTGTAAAGGGAAATGATCCTGAAAATTTTACACTGAATTTTAATATGAGGTACTGCTTATTGCAAGTTGTGAAGAATTTTTGCTAAGTAAGTGGTACAACGCAAGGCTGCAATATTCAGATAACACTGAAATAGTTCAACAGGAAAATAATAGGAACAATTTTTTTTCCAGATAAAGCCAGTAAGTTTTAACATAAATCCCCACTACATTCACATTTTATTTTTACTGTTAAGGTCTATATGGATAATATATATGACAAGTTTCATAAAACATATGGTAGGAATATGCAAAATTTGAGAGGCATCACCACATTTTTAAAAATTAGACCCCCCAGTGGGCAACACCACTAGATCCTATTGTAGAGGTTACTTTGACAGAAATGACCGTTACTTCCCACTCCACCACCAATCTCACTTCCAAAGCTACTGTTCACATTAGTCCACAATGCAAATCTGTGAATTTTTCACTGTCATAAAATAATGTGTTGTATATTTCCCTGGACATTTTTGAAACTTCTCTGACTACCTTAATCTCTGCCTCTTCACCTTGAAGTTATAGGTGAAGATGTAAAAGCCTTGCATAAGCTAGCTTCAAACTACATTTCTAACCAGTATTGTCTCATGTGAATTCTTAAAAACCAAAACTAATGTAACTTCTGTTCTTTCTACTTGAACTCAGCTCTAGATTCTATAAAGTTTTTTCCTACATTATATGCAAACAATAAAATGTCTTATGTACCTGCAAAGAAAATCCTGAGGTAGAAAGGTACAAAAAGAAATATTGCAGTGAAATTAAAGTTGAGTATAAATCCTTGAAATAATTGTGGAGTGTTATTACAATATCCCTGTTATCAACTAAAAGAACTCTGGAAGGCTGAAATTGAGAAAGGAAAGATTAGGAGAAAGAAGCCTGAAGAATTTAAGATATGGGAATCTTCAACCAGAGATCCCAAAGCCATCCCAATCCTTCTTGGAGTCTCACTCTGCACCGTGTAACAGATACTGTTAAATAAAAATGCTTTCAATGTCAGATTAAAGTCTTTTTTTAAACACATATATTAAAAACTAAAGCAAGTACTTTTCCAATGGTTGTGTTCCCTAGGGTAAAGTTCAGTTTATTTGAAAGATATATAGTTAGGGGTGGGTGGAAAGTAACGCCTGTTTTTTCTGAGAAAAAAATCTAGAACTTGATACTTGTTTTCATTCCCTCTGAAAGAGAAGTAGACATCTCAGCATCTTTTATCTTAAAAAAAAAAAAAAATTATTTGTCTTTAATGTCGTGGAATAAAGATATCTATGAGGTGTTTAAGACATTTAAAAATTACTGTTGGATAAAGTCTTACTCTTCCTAGTGTGTGTTCCTTAATTAAATGTCTAAGGTGAAGAGAATACATTTTGATGTAAGGATCCACCTAGATGTAGAAGATCCAGGTTTTCACCTCTCATGCACTTTATTTAAAGAAGGAAATTTAAGGTATGTTTTCTGTATCTCAGCTACAGAGTTAGGCTTTCTCACTCAATTAATAATTGCCTGCCTCAAGTGACAAAGATCCAAGGAAAAGGCACTACTCTGGTTGAATCATAGTGCATAGCTAATATAAATCTCTTTCAAGCAAGCTCACATTCAGAAAAGTACTAAATATTAAAACAAATTTCCATGCTTGATACTGATCTTAGATCTACCTTTTCAAAAGGTTCGCCTGTTCATGTATAAAGTGCTTGTCAGCTGTGCCTGTGCTCTGTCACCAAGACAGAGCCATAGTTCAAAGCTTCCTGCTTTCCAAGAGAAACAGAAATCAAAGATAGCAGATTCAAATCCAAGGATGTTGAAATAATTCAGAATTAGAGTAGTCTCTAAAAAATACAGTATTGCTTGCAGCTTAGAGAAGAGTAAATAAGTGTATCCATGCATAGCCTAAGAGAACAGTTGCTATTACCAGCAAATTAAGATGTTAAAACCCAAACCAATGCAAACATTGATTTAAAGCAAAACTAAAGCAGTGGAATGTGACTCCCAAAGCAAGGTGATGTTCATCAAGGATTCACTTTGCTTTACTTTTCTTCCTTAAGGGAAATGATGTATTAGGTAACGAGAAGATAGCTCATATGCCAGTTAGATATGAAAAAGGTAAGTTCTGCAGGGATGTTTGCCAAAAGACAGTAAATGAAGCTGAGTATTGTTGAACTGCAGAGATGATAAGAACAAGTGTTGTTTATTGGTTTATTTATCTGATTATAGCTGGCAAGGGAGAAATCAATATAGTTAGTCAGGGATAAATTGCAGGCTTGTTACCTAGTATAACTTGAACAGCTTGTGCAGAGATAATTAGCGCAACCTGTCTTAACTAAATTAGTGTTTAAAAGTGAAAAGAGATAGAAGCAATTTTCTCAATAATTGTTATATGTCATGGTAGCACATGAAAAGAAACCTTGCTAACTTGGATAGATGTTGCAGTTCTTATTTATTTAAAAAAAAATACGTACACTTCTAGTGTGTGCATGTGTATATATAAACAAACATTGGAATGCACTGCAAACCAAAAACAAATGAAAACATGAATAAAAATATTTTCTTCATCATTATTTGCATATATTCAGCCAAAGGAACAAGGTTATTTTGACAAATTTATTAAATTTTTTTCTTTAAAAAAAAAAATTGAAAGTAGAAAAGTGGTTTCCTTCTAGATAGAAACAGAAATTGTACAATATACAAGAAAAAGGGGCTTCTGTTCATCCACAGACATGAAGAAACACTGTGGACTAATAACTTACAAGAAGAAACTGGCTGTTACTCTGAAGGAGAATTAGGGTCAAAGCAGACATTTCATGTGCATTTTCCTGAGGTTAAATGTTCCTTCATGATCAAAGAATTGTAGTCAAACTAGAAGAGGCTCAAAGTAGAAGATAATTCATACAGGGTCTCATGGACAGGAAAAGAGGGGATGTCCTTCATCTTAGCAAACCCATATGATTGAAATGACATTATAGATCTCTAATTAATATTTGCTGGTCCTAAGTGAATTCCCAGAAGAATTGTTGTATAAATATAATGCAGTGTGACATAAACAACAACAAAAATTGCCTTGGAATTTTTTTTGATTGCTTCAATTTTCAGAAAGAGACAAAAACAACAACAACAACAAAAAAACCCAGAAGAATTGCATTTCCATCTACACATGCTTAGAATGTAATATCACAAATGAATCAAGGAGAAGAATCTGGAAAATAAATTCACAAAGGTATGGGAGATGTATACAGCAGTGAGAAAAAGCTGTCCA
>VYZV01023166.1:0-21121 GCA_013401275.1 Pandion haliaetus | reverse complement strand
TCTTGTTTTGTGTAAGCATTACCAGTGAGCCTCTGGCCCCAAGTGAGGCATGTCAGCCATTACAATAAGCCAGATTATGCCACTGCTTTATAAATTAATTGAATTTTTGAGCATGTAATTCTTAGCAGAATTTGATTTTATTTACATTTTTCTATAGAAAGTGATATATTTTACCTGAAGTAAAATGAATTTTTAACAATATTCAGCTTTATAAGACTTCATTCAGAGGCCTATCTGTGACCACTTTGGATAGTGAGACCACAAACCAATTTCATGTTGCCAGCTTTGAATTTCCTTTGTGTTGGAACATTCTCTCTTTTATATCCATTGTGTTGCTAATTTGCACCTCAACCAGTTCTCACTGCTTCTCAGATCAAAATTACTGATAGCCAGCCTAAGTCCTAGAAGAGCTCCATCCTGTCATTGTATTGATAGCAGAGTAGTTTAAATACAGCAGCATAAATAGGGATTGTCAGGAATAAATTTAAATTACTTTGGGACATCATTCCATTTAAACGTAACTGGAATGACATTCTCTGTTGGAAATCCCTTTTTTCTCCTAAAATTAGTAAAATTCTGGAAGACGGTATCTGTTGCTTGGATTTCATCTCAGCTCCAAACAAAGCTGCAGGCAGGTCAAAAAAAGTCCAGAAAGAACAAATCTGAGGCCTTGCAAATTCAATATTGGTAACATTTTTTTCAATGGCAACTTTGCAGGGCTACAAGGTTACAGCATGAGCACAAGGTGAGGACCAAGACACTTCCTGATATCTTCAAAGTGTAACCCTGTATACCTGGAATGTCTATTACCATTGCTAGTAACAGGTCACAAGCTTTCTACTGAGTTTGCCAGGACTGGAGCTTGTCAGGCTTGGTCTCTCTGAACTTTTCTTGACCTGCCTCTAGCTTTGTTTTTCTTGGTTTAACTGTGACAGCAATTTCTCTAATTGACCAGATGTCAAAGGCTAATTTGTCTTCCCTGTGTTTATCTTTGTGTGGTATGACCACAGTTTTATATGGATAGTAGTAACAAGCAGTTATTCTATGTAGAATTAGATATTCACAAATCTAAATACTAGTCTGTTGAGGTATGGCAACAGCAGCCTGAGGATGGGAGGCACAGAATGTGGATTAGAGTGGGGGAGATCAGACATGGGAAGATAAGAGATGGGGCACACCATTGATACTGGAGACCCCACAGCAATAAACAATAAAGAATTGGAGCAGGACAAAGCTTGTTCTAGGGGTAACAAAAGTAACAAAGAAATAGTATCTAACATATATAAGAAGCACCTTATATGTTACGTGTGAATGTAACATGGAGCTTCATAGCAAAGAAGAAAGAGCAAAGGTTTAAAGGTGTGTTAGCAAACATAAAAACTACCTGGAGTGAATCTCTGAAGGAGGAATTAAAAAGCATTGACATGAACATCATATTCCTTTTGGTGAAGGACTCCAGGTGCTGACAACACACCATAACCCACCCCTGCCATCACCACCATCACCACCTGATTGAAACCATCAATTTTGGGATTCTAAGAGTTCTATCTGGACTAAGAGTGTAACAGAAGACAGAGGCTGAAATGGTTAACTTTTGTAACAAAGCAAGAGCTACTTTATGTGACTACCACAAGTAAAAATTTGGAAATGTAGAACTGAAAGGTTAAAGAGGTACTAGTTCATCCTTTAGAATAGTTTCCTAGAAACAAATAATCTGCATTAAATTCCAAGGGCAAAATGTAAAATATTTCTGCCACAGTGATGGGAATAAACTTGATCATGATCATTCAAATGACTCCTTTGTGCCCTTGTAGATATACAGATGATATGAGGGGTCTATTTTCAAGATATGAAGTGTGCAGAAATTATTTAGAGTGCTGATTAGTACCACAGGTTTTAGCTTTATGTGATCACAAAAAAAATTAAAAAGGAGATTTCTCCAGACACCAGATAGGTCTTTTTCTAGTTCCAGGATGTGGAGCTTAAAGTGGCCAGTAAGAGATAACTGAGGATCAGGTCCATTTTCATTGTAAGACTTAACATTGACAGTAAGAGGAAAATATGTGTGAATAGCTCATCCTTTTACATTACAGGCAATGGAAAAACAAATTTTTAAAATTACATTCCTCAATTTACACTAGAATCAACATGGAACAAATTTGATCTTCATTGCTATAGCACCCAACCTGGTGGGGCTCCATTCCTTAACTATGACATTTTAATATCACTATGATGAAAATAATAATTCAACACAAGAGCAGTGCATGCTTAAATAGCTGTTGTATTTTGAATACCACTATGTGGAGTTTCTCAGTAAATTAGCACAGACGATGGAGCACAGGTGTTTTGAAAAGATCTTGTTAGTTGTCCAAGATACCAGAATTTATGAACAGAATGCTTTCCTCTCCTTAGGAGAATTTCCATTAAAAAAAAAAAAATCCAGAATACTTTCCAACTAATAATAAGTAACTGATATAACAAGAATTGACAGGTCACAACTTGCTCCTTCAACCTAATTCAAAGCTGTAGATTTCGTAAAGTTTTAAATGTGTTTAAATATGCAAAAACTCAACAGGAAATTCCTGGTTTAAAGTGCCTGCTTTCTTCACCTGAACATTCAAAATATGAAAGAAATTTACTTTTAAAGTGCATCTCTTGAACCACACTGATAACTGATATTCTGAAAAAGTCTAGCTAAAGCATATTTTTAAAATGTAGTAATTTTATTTCTCAGATAAGATTGCATGGTACTCCATCATTCAAAAGCATTTTTATAAATGTTTTAGCACACAAAAGTGACCTTCTTAAACTGCATGCTAGTACTGTATTCACAAAAAGAAAAATAACACAGTAAAAGAGAGAAGTTCAGCATGACCCGGCACTGTGCTCTTGCAGCCCAGAAAGCCAATCATATCCTGGTCTGCATAAAAAAAGGCATGGCCAGCAGGTCAAGGGAGGGGATTCTGTCCCTCTGCTTCACTCTTGTGAGACCCCACCTGGAGTACTGCGTTCAGCTCTGGGTCCCCCAACATAAGAAGGACATGGACCTGCTTGAGCAGGTCTAGAGGAGAGTCATGATGTTCAGGGGGCTGGAGCACCTCCCCTATGAGGACAGGCTGAGAGAGTTGAGGTTGTTTAACCTGGAAAACAGAAGGGTCTGGGGAGACCTTATAGCAGCCTTCCAGTACTTAAAGGGGGCCTACAGGAAAGATGGCGAGGGACTCATTAACAGGGAGTGTAATGATGGGAGAACGGGTAACAGCTTTAAACTGAAAGAGGGTAGATTTAGACGAGATGTAGGAGGAAGTTCTTCACTGTGAGGGTGGTGAGATGCTGGAACAGGTTGCCCAGAGAGGCTGTGGATGCCCCACCCCTGGGAGTGTTCAAGGCCAGGTTGGATGGGGCTTTGAGCAACCTGGTCCAGTGGAAGGTGTCCCTGCCCATGGTAAGGGGGTTGGAACTAGATGATCTTTACGGTCTCTTCCAACCCAAACCATTCTATGATTCTGTGATATGATTCTATGAAAATATACTTTTTTTTAGCAAAGAAGGAATGCAAGTGAAAAAAAAAATCTCAATAAGTACTACAAAATTATTACTGCAAACCCACATTATATTCTATGAACAGTCATTTAAGTATTTCAGAACATTAACTAGCAATGATTGAATAGTATTTGTTTTCTCCAACAATTTTAAAAACTAAGATTACAGGAAGGAATGATGGTTAAAATTCCAAATTTTCAGCAATCCTGAAGAGCACCCAAAAAAGAAGTTATTTTTATTAGTACTTAAGTTTTAAGCTTTGATTCTCCCCCTCATAACACTTTTAATTATTTTTATTATATAACAGAATATTAAGGAAATAAAAGAAAGAAAGATCTCCAAATAATATTTCTTAGGAAGGTACACAAACTCTTTTTTACAAACCTGATTATATTCATATCTATACATTATAAATAGTTTCACAAGAACCAGACACATCATGAAAATTTACTAAGACATGGCTAAAAAGGAATTAACATAAAATAATTTTGAAAGGATCCAATTTACTACCCCCAATTTTGAATTTCTTTAGAGGATATTGATTTTGGATTTTCATCTTGATGAGGTCAAAATATCTCCTGACACATCCAAAATTTTTCAAAATAGCTTTAAGAGATTGAATTTTGAGGGTTTTCAGGCATGAACCCTATCTTCGAGACTGCTTTCTTGAGGAATCACCAGGAGCTGGAGAAACACTGGGATCTGGAAGGAAATACAGAGTTGGGTAACTGGGTGAGAGACCTCTTAGTGCTTCCATACCTGTAACTCCTGAGTAGCTTGGTATTAGTCTAGGTCCTTCTCACATCTGAACAGCCTTCAGAAAGGCTTTTGAGAAGTCCTACGGGTGAATAAGCTTCAACAAGTTTCTGATGTCTGCCAGTCAAGGAGGGCTATGTCTGTTATCTGCTTGGTTCTGATAATAATTTAAAGTAAGATTTGATTCTAAATGACCTTAGTAAAAATTTAGTGTTAATATTTGTCTATCATTCTGTACAAGCTAGGTGTCACAATGTCACCAGTTGTTTTATTCTAGCTGAGTGAAAAACAGAGTAAGTAAAATGGGATGATTTCTCCATACACCAAAATACATTTTTTCTTTATTTTACCATCGTGCTCTAGCCTGTAACTTTCATTTTGGGGTATAATTAAAAAAAAAGTTCTTTCTCTTTCTTGAAAATATATTTGGCTATAAAGTGCATTTGTGGGGTTCTTGGGTTTAGGCATGACATACCATGTTCCTTGGTATTATATGGTATTAATCATTGAGACTCCTATCATGAAAACTGTCAAAAGGAGCACTAAATTCAGCTGGCTAACTAATATTCATTAAATTTTTTTATATATAACATATGTATCTACATATGTGTTTGTCTTTCTTTATGTATATGTTTGAGCACATGTACAATTCTGTCTTTGCATGTTTGGACCATGAGTGAAAGATAACTGATAACGATACGTCCTCCAGAAGCTGTATTCCTCTTACATTTTCTGATAGAAAATCTGAGTTTATGTGAGAGTTTGGGATGGTTGCTAATATGTAATAATATTCAATATCAATCACGAGTTTGTAATATTCAACATTATACACTCAAAACTCAATATGAATTAACAATTAGCTGCTGTGAGCTTAGAATCTTATACAGAAAAGCAATGGGCTACAGTCCTCTTCTTTCTGAGTATTCCCCTATGGATCATTGGATATTATGAATGTCAACACCTTGACAATGGAAACCGGACAAAGTCCTAGCATAGACATCTGAGCTTACAAATTATTAAAATAATTAGATTTTTAAAATTAAATCATAATTCGATTTGATAATGTTTGTCTTTACTAGCCTATTGTTCTACTGTAAAATTTAGAATTATATTCACATATTTTTTTCCTGATATCAGTTTGATCTTTTTCTTGCATTCACTTTGATATGTGACTGACTTCTTAGGGATACAGAGGTTACTGAATGCAGAATTCTAATCTTCAAAGGACTGCATTTATATTGCCAGTAGAGAGCAGTAAGTAGCCATCTCCTTTTGTATTTAGACAGAAAGTTTTTGAGATAGCAGGAGAAATTCAAAGTTTTTGGTCAGAAAGCAGCCTACCTTCAAAGTGGCTGGCTGAGAATACAGCTAAGATATACCAACTGTCTACTAAATAGTGTGTTAATTTGTAGGTTCTTTTGTTCTTAACAATTCCTCACATATAACATGTCTATCTCAGTAGCTGCTGAGTACCTGTCATTTAGAATCTGTTTTATAATGTACTGAAAAAGTGTCTTTTTGATACTTTCTCTTCTCAATGACCTTCTCTTTTTGCATCATAATCATATTGCCATCAGCAGATTCCACAATGTTACATGCTCCATTGCATCTCACTGTCCAAAACTGCACACAGTATTCAAATATTCTGAGCAACCCTGTGTAGAAAGGTATGTTTCTTTCATATGTCGAGTGATATTTTCATAAGAAATACAAATCCAACATGTAAAGTCTAGGTCTTGATCAGAACCTCTGTACAATCTTTCTAGCCAAACTTTTTGCAGATATATCTCTGCATATTAAATTCTGTTTCATTTCCTTAGCAAATGAATATTCTAATATTGAGGTAAAGTCAGTTAAAGAATCTAATGTTGAATGGTTTAGGAATGCATACATTCTCTAAGTATTTACATGCATATCTGCTGCTATGTGATACAATAAGTTGTATTTTATGTACTAAGAAACTTTGAGTTCCAATATCAAAATGACAGAAGGTCTTTGTGAATAACTGATGTTTCATCACAGCCAAGCCCAAGACTGAAGAAAAATCCATTAACCCCCCTCTGAATTAGGCATCCATTTGTTCTTCTTACATAATTAAAATCAGGGCGGGGAGGGGCAGGGGGGGGAAGCAGTCCAAATAGAAAGTATTTTTTCCAACACTTAAAAAAGCATGGGGAAAATCAAGAAAATTAGTCCTGCATTTTTCTAATGGTTTCCATAGGTACTCCAAAAGCAATATTGCTGCCTTTTGGTCAGATACCTTAGTGCTTACAACACTCATTATAAGATGTTGGAGACCTAAAATAGCTAAGGTCTGGTTCAGGTTGACTTCTACAAATCCTCTCACAGAAAAGTAAACAGTTTCATACTGTTGAAATAGTGGATAATAAGAAAACGCAAGTACCTCTTTCAAGCTGAAAGTATTTAGTCAACCTAGAATGACAGATCTTGTGCTTGTCAATGAACTTACTTCTTTTAAAATAAATACGTGTTCACCTCTGAACTTTACAGGGAATTATTTAAAGTTCTTTCTTGGAGAGTTTTGGTAACAATGTAGGTAAAATTTTAATAGGTTTTGTTAAAGAAGCATCTTTCAACAAGGTGTGTTTATTCTCATCATGTTTTCTAGTAGAAAATTTATCTTCCTTTTTTTTTTTTCCCTGGATTTTATTTTTATCTTGTTTATTTTGCTGATATAAAATTTAACAGAACATGACTTTCTTCTTAAGGGGCATGTTCCTTCATGGTTTTTGTTGTTTGGATTCTCTTATAATGTTAGAATAGTACCTCTAAAGGTGTTNAGAATAGTACCTCTAAAGGTGTTTTAAAGAGGCTTTCATTTTTTATTTTGGAAGCTGCTTTTAATGCTTCCTTTAAAAGGATCAGTCAGTGCAATATAAAAGATAAAATGGTTTAATAAAGTTTTTATTTTATACTCTTTAGTACTGCTTTTAGGCTGAATATCCATTCATTACAAAGAACCAGACAGTATTTCTCAATTGAAAAAGCAAGTGATATAAAAAGACCAGTATGGCTTGCTACAGACAGTTCTTTATGGATCAGTAATTTCTTCACAACTATGCTTCTAATGGGCCATCACAGAGGAATCTGTTTAACTGTATTACTGTCTAATCAGATGTGGCATCTGTCAATCGTGCCTGATTTAGCTCTAACAATGGCTAGACTACATACCAGGATAAAGGCTGACCAGTTAACAACAAAATAAAGTCCAAATAGTGCTGTATACTGGCAATAGACTCCAGTCTATTGGAGAGAGTAGTAATGTCTGAAAAGACAGAGTTATTTATAAAAGTACAAAGTTTTTATTATTTTGATGATAAAAAATCCAGACTACTAGCTAAACTTTATGCTAATACCATTAGCCTACTGTCTGAAGGGAAGGATGTTTCCTCTTGCATGACTTGCTGAGGGCATACAAACAAGACCTGGGGAAAGAAAAGTGGAAGCTAAGCTTGAGTCACTGTTCTGTAAGTATCAAACTAGAAGTGTCAGCCCCCAAAAATATACTTACTATTTGGAATGTCTTTTTATTTTTCATTTTTGATCAAAAAAAAAAAGGGAAATGTATGTATGAAAGCCTATTAAAAAGATAGAGGGATAGACAGATGAATTCTGCAGAAAAATTACTGGTGAGATTTACTTTTCTCAATACCGTTCTGACAGCCTCCCAGTGTCTTTGTTAGGCCAGGAGTCATTCTGTATATGTGAATCTTTCTGCATCTACTGACGCGTGTTTTGTTAACAACCTATGCAAATAAATAGGTACATGGGAATGTATCTGGAATGGTAATGCTGAAAACTTCAATTTTCTGTGTAACTGGGGTGTAATTATGTCTCTCAAGAAAACAGCCCTCTGACTATCAGATTCTGCCAATAGACCTTAACCCTGACTGTGACTGACCATCTCCAGAGGGAAGATGTCTTTTTTTAAGTCTTCAAGAGCATTTAGGCATTTGCCTCTCTGCTTGTATTACCACACAAGGATGCCAATTAATGTCATTTGCAGTGTGGATTCTTGTCGATTAGAAATGGTACTAAACCCAGTAAATCATTTCACACAGGCCATTGAATAACTGTCAGAGGATAACACTTTCTGTCACTACTGATCTGGTACAGATGTGAAGAAGTGACCTAGAGGTGTAATGCTGTATCTTATTACCAGCTATATGGACCGTCCATCCTATTTAACTTTAATTATTTACTTTTGTATTGCACTTGTTTCTCTTTGTTCAGCAAGAAATGCCCTCAATCTTTAGCAACACTCAAAGACAACTGAGCTATTTTATTTTTAAATGTGATATTGGGCCTGTATGTTAGGGGAAAGAAAGCTAAGTTAAGCATTCTTCTTCCACATATAAAAATAAATACAAGGTACTGATTTTCTTTTTTATTCTGTGTTTCATTCTTCTTCTACATATAAAAATAAATATAAGGTACTGATTTTCTCTTTTATTCTGTGTTTCATTCTGTTTCCTTTTCTTTTTCCCATTCTCAAGATATGAGAAATCTTTCCAAGTGTCGGGATAAAAATGCTCTTATAGCATCTAAGATGATGAGACCATTTGACTGCAGGCGTTGCAGCTCAGGATTCTGACTTTATCTGAAGTGAGACTTTGACATCTTGATGTTCTGGTGTAATATGCTAGGAAAACAAGAACAAAAATGTGGGTAGTGTGTGTGAAAATCTCTGGGATAAGATGGCTAATTCTAGTCACAGTGCTTTCAAATAATGAGCTCATTCCTCTCCTATCACCATTGTAGCAAGTCATCTCGTGTTTCAGCACCTCAGGACACATGCTACCCATTTTAAGCATCTGCAAAACTCATTTTAGTAGTTAAAACTCTACTGAGTATTGATTAAAGCTCTAAAAGACAGAGAGACAGAGGAGGAGGGGAGAGATAAGGGAGGGGGGAAGAGATAACTTGTAAGAACCAAATTTGGCATGAAGCCAGGGAAATGTGTTAGATTTTGAATTGCATCACATTGATATATTTTGAACTAACTACATTAGATTTGGAGTGGGTTAATCTTTACTTTACATAGTAAATATTGCAGAAATGTTAAACTGAAGGTTGATTTCCCAGTGGTGAGCTCAGCAAAGACTGTTTTATGCAGAGATTTTAGATAGGTTAGAGGAGTTCATGTAGAATTACTCTCCCAGTCACACATGCCTAACTTTTGCCTACAATTATCTTTAGAGTAACTGGTACACTCATCTTTCATCTTTCTTATGGTCCTCACAGTTGTTCCCAGAAGCCCTAGGGACATACATATGCATTATAGTTCCAAATCTTGTATTAAGAATGGCAAGGATCCTTGGATCGTCTTAATTTGCATTGACTACAGGACTTGGAGGAAAGCTCCAAACCAAGAATTATGCACTTATCCAGGGCCTAAGGAGTCAGGAGCAGGTTTTAGATCTGCTGACAGGCTGTTGTAAGTTTCTCATGTTAAACACAAACATTAAGAGTTTAGGACCACCTTGTCATTTCTTGTAAAATGTTTTTGATACCAATGATATTAACATAAGATAATAAAAGTGATAATAATAATGATAATAATGACAATAATGATAATAATAATAATAATGTTATCAAAGCAGGTCTTCCTTCTGTCATGTCTTTCAGCCTTTCCTTGTGAGCTATTTCTGTTAAATTATTATTATTTTTGCAAATGAAAAAGGATGCAATTGTGACTAGGTGTCCTGGTTTCAGCTGGGATAGAGTTAATTGTCTTCCTAGTAGCTGGTACAGTGCTATGTTTTTGAGCTAGGTATGAGAAGAATGTTTATAATGCTGAGGTTTTCATTTGTTGCTAAGTAAGTTTCAGTCTAAAGTCAAGGCTTTTCAGCCTTTGATGCCCAGCCAGCAAGAAAGCTGCAGGGGCACAAGAAGCTGGGAGGAAACACAGTCAGGGCAGCTGACCCAAAGTGACCAACGGAGTATTCCATACCATATGACGTTTTAGGAACTGAGACAGGCGCGTCGCGGCTCGGGGGCTTCCGGGTACGTCGGTCAGCGGGTGGTGAGCAATTGCGTTGTGCATCACTTGTATATTCCAACCCTTTTATTATTATTGTTATCATTTCATTAGTGTTATCTTTATCATTATTAGTTTCTTCTTTTCTGTTCTATTAAACTGTTCTTATCTCAACCCACGAGTTTTAGTTCTTTTCCCGATTTTCTCCCCCATCCACTGGGGGCGGGGGGAAGTGGGTTAGCGGCAGCGTGGTGCTTAGTTGCTGGCTGGGGTTAAACCACGACACTAGGTTGTACTGATGAAACACTAATTGTGTCACCGTAACCATGAAGCCACATCTTCAACACCTTTGAAGAAAAACAGGGGACTACAGCAGAAGTACAAGCAGGTACTTTGAAAGAAAAAGGACAAGATGATTTCAGAGACCACAGAAGTATAAACATAAATCGCAAATGAGTAATTACTAATAAATGCAACTTTGAGAGCTGGCTAGGGTCCATTTTTGGGCATAATTTAAACATGTACAGAATTGTGGCACAGCCTATTACAGATACCAGGGATTGACAGCATAGCTGGAATAATCTTTAGATTGCTTACAAGACAAAAAAAAACCAAACTAAATGCAGATATGCCTCTTTTCTTCAGAACTTTGTATGCAAAACTGATCAGTCTGATATCCTGTACTGATACTAAGTTATCTCTTTTTTATAATGAAAGGGAAATGTACCTCTATTTCATGTACTGGTACTGGTACCCCACCTCTGAGACTCAGTTGTAATTGACATATGACTCAATCTATGTCACACCCTTATGGCAGGAATATCTTCATCAGCCTTTTTGGCAGAGTTCATTGTCTTTGACAATGGAGCAAAGAAAACCAGACAAATGGAGCCTGTTCAAAGCTATTATTCTGTTTAAATTTTATTTTCCACATTTAAAAGTACATAGTCATCTATCTACTTTGTTATGAATATTTATTTGGTTAATATACACAGAAATATATTGCATTTGTAAAAGAAACATAGAACAGAAAATATTCATTGAATGTATTACTGTGGCTTAACAAGTTATTCAGTACTGAGTTATCTGCTATATGTGCATTTTTCAGCCTGTAACAACAAAAGATATTGTGACTTTGCTTACTAGTAAGCCTTTTTTTATTTGATATTTAGCAGTGTTTCTTAACTTACATATACAGCACACCAAGAAAGTACAGACAGGTATTAGGACTGATAAATGGTGACCTGTTAAGTAATAATAATTTTACAAGTATCTGAGTCCTATCTTATATTTAGATACTACAATTAAGATTTACCGTCTCAGAAAGAAATGGGGTTGTTACAAGCACAAGCATAGTGAAATTTTATTTGTGCTCTTTTTCAAGGTAGTTTAGACAGAAACACAGAGAATGTAAACATATCTCTTTTGATTTTGCATAAGATACATGTGTCAGGATTTTCAGTTGTTTAAGATTCCTACTGAATTTTATGAAACCTTTGAATGTCAAAATATTTCTATGAACTAAAAAAAAATCCTCTTTCAACAAGTCCTCCAAATTTGGCTTTCCTACAATTTGACCATCTGTTTGTGCTGGACCTGGATTCCTGTGATACTGGCAATGGCCAGTAGTGTCTCAGGTGGTGAATGGAAGAGAAGGAATCGTGACATATGGTGGTAGGATGCTTAATCCAGCCAAGCAAAACCAAATTGTACTACATAAAAGCAATTACAGTATATCTTTTATGCACTGAACATACAGAATGGCATTTAAAAGATTTTAGTGACATATTTATAAAGACTTAATAAAAATTCATTAAATGTCTTTAGGCTAAACCCAGATAAAAATAACATTGCAACCTCCATTCTAAGTTGAGGGAGGTAGAAAAGTGTTTATGCTATCAGTAAAGGTGATGAACTTAGGTCTAATAAAGAGAGAGAAAAGTTTCCCTTGGTGGTCAACAGAGGTACCTCAAAAAGGCCATTTAGAACACCTAAATTAATTTACAGGTGTCTTCCTTATGTGCTTTAAAATACTCTTCATAGTTTTTAAAGTAGAGAACTGGAAAATAAAAGTTAAATAGTATCTTCTCACAAGAAGATCTAGTTGCTTTTAAATCTATACTTTTTGGCTATCCACACTTTTTGGTAAGAGGATATGGAAACAGGCTTTTCAAACAACTGAAACGGACAGCTAGTGTACTGAAATTGCAGAGAAACAGTTTTACCTCCCATGTGCTGTAAAGCTGACAAGTTCTGCATAGCAATGCAGATCAAGAACATCTCTTTGTGGTCGAGCACTGTGCTTTGTTCTACTCAAGTTAAGATAAATGGTCTTTCTTTGTATGAAATCTTCACTCTGCTACTCCATCAGTCAAAACAAACACTATCCAGAGACTGATGTGGCCATTTTTTTTTTGTGTATTCTACAATCTAAATAATGTGCAGAGAAGGTACACACCTTGTCAGGCAGGGGAAAAAAAAAAAAAAAAGAAAAAGGAGAAAAAGGAGAAAAAGGATTAATGCACAAAGAAAAGCAAAACCAACACACTCCCCCTCCCCACCCCTCCCAACCCCCACATTAAAGACATGGAAAAAAGATCTGTCCAAGGTACAATCTCTTTTCCATAGACAACCTCTGAAAAAGGTTAATCTGCTTAATGCATAAGTGCTGTAACTAACACATAATTATGGTTTCTACTTAATATGTTTTGTATAGCATTCTGCATTTAGGTTTTCAGAAGAAATGACCCTATTGATACAACAAATTCCAATACCTATGACATTTTAAGGGTTGGGTTTAGGGCTCAGTACAATGAAGTGGAATGATATTTAATTACTGATGTGCAGCCATTCAGTTCAGCTAATTATGATCCCTGGGGTTTAGTCATCATATATAATTAACTTTTACTTTTGCAAAAGCTTAATGTGCTGTAAAAGCAGCAATGGCTGTGAATGTTACACTTCAAGATTACTGACAGTTCAAAATGAATTCTAAAAGACAGTTTTTCTCACTAAGTGTTAATATAGCCATCTGCTCTTAAACAATGTAAATTTGTTTTAATAGGAGCACAGATATNTATAGTGAGTATTATTTTTTTTTTTTTTTTTTAAATTTCATGGTCACAGTAACCACAGTATAAGCAAGTGGGAGAATAATTCAGCCCCGGACAAGCAATCATAATCTATTCAAATAAAGCTAGCAAAAAGACTGATGAGCAATATTTGAAAGGCCAGCTGGGTTTTCTTTTGTTTTATTTTGTGGAATTTTTTAAAGAGCATCTTTCAAACCATTGCAATTACCAAAACTTAATTTGATTTGTATTTCCAGAGCATCTTAGAAGCAGCTATGAAATATAAAGGTCCATATACAGCTATTTACCAAAAATAATGGTTTTGTAGAAAGCAGGTTCACTACTTCATGTGTGTTTAGTCAGCTTTTACTGATCTTTGTCACAGAAAAGGGAAAAGATATCAAAGCTCTTAAGTAAAGTCAGAGAAGAATTGTATCCAGTTACAGCTTGAGTATTGTATCCAGTTACAAATCTTGAATTATGCTTAGCAAGCCAGTACTCCTGTATGACACAATAGAGTCAAGTGCAATACAGTCAATTAGTTCTAAGGGAATGGGTGGGGGTACCAAAACACTGTCACAGTTTGGTGAAACTTTCTAATCAGGCTAAAATAATTCATTTCTCAATAGAATTAGGTTACCTCTTAACATCATGCTATCACATATACACCAAATAGGTATATTCAGTATAACCCTAGAGAACTCAAAACACATACCCATATTCTTTGTTTATGATAATTGTGAGGGTTACTGCTGAACAAGAAACTGATTTTATTAATTTTAATGGCACTGGCAGAGCTCAGGCAGGGGAGGCAACAAGCACTTGGTCACAAGGCAGGCACTGAAACCAGCTTAGCCCAGCTCCAGCCAAGGTGAGCCCAAGCCAGCCCTAATTCTGCACTCTCAGGTCAGGAGTACAGATCCTTATACAAAAAATGGCAAAATTGTTTTTCCTGGGCTACAATGCAGTAGCTGCATTGCCTCACCCTGTGAGGACTGTAGTGTGACAGAAAAGACTAGTCCTAGCTAAAGAAAAAAACATATAAAGAAGGTGGTAATAAAAATAATATACTTTTATGAACCTTTAATAAGCCATAGAACACCTTTTACAAGTGCGAGAGAACATAAATTAGGCCATAGACCAGGAGCAGTTGCCAATGGAACAATATGATGGAAATGATAAAAGTTTAAAAGCTTCTGAAACATTCTGACACTCTTTAAGTAGCTTAAGCACAGAAAATCAGGATAATTCAAGAAATCATAGGATAACAGGGTTAGACTCATATACCTGAAAAAAATGTTCCTCATGTATTTGTACTGTTGCAGATTTATGTTAGAGAGAACTAAAATTCTACTGAGAATAAACTAAAATTCTGCTTTGAGATGTTTTCCCTTTCATAGCGGAATCTAATTAATGTTGAAATATCTATTTGTAGATGCAATGGAGGAACTTAACTGAAAATTGGGCAATATTTCCTGGTATCCTGGCTACCTCATAGAATTTCTTTTAAAAATTAAGAACTTACACATTTTCCGTATTAGGATTCCTTTCTCTGATAAGTTGATAATGGTATACTGCATACACATGCATTTATTTAAAACTATATTGCATTATTTTGAATTTTTTTATAGTCTTTTTGTAAGTATTTAAATAGAATTACTTAAAACTCACTTCTCTAAGTTATTTTTGAGTCATCACAGCAAGTCTTTCAACCTCTTTCTAGAAAGCAGAATATGTCTGTCAGTCAGTTGGCTTGAATCTCATGTGTCATGTTGCAAGACCTCACTAGAATTAAGTAGTCAGTTAACAACAATCATGTAGTTTCACTGTTGCCAACTCAAGTACAGACAAGTCCAAATGTGGGTTTCAGTGGCTAGGATGTTCTAATTTCAGACACAGGCAGATTTAACAAGTACAAATTTCAGTTAACGTTTTCTTTGCATTGATTAGGGGACTTTTGCTTCATTGATCCCTGACAACCAATTACTGAATTCCAAATACAGACAGCATGTAAAGTAAAGCTGGTATATCCCATATAAAATCAATTGTTCTGTTTCAAATAGTATATGTGCTGATACTTGCTTCAGGTCCTTGAAAATTATTTTTCTATTTACCTATCTAATTCCAATAACGAGCTTCTTAAGTGGAGTAAAGTAGTTCAAAGATAGATGTATCTGATCCTCAGAGAAATGGACTGTTAGTCTTTGCCCTGCAGTATATGCAGATCAATGTATTCCTGCTCTTTTATGTTTCCTGATTCCTTTACAAGTGTTGTGTCCAATTCACTATTGTAGTGAAATAATTCTCAGCATTCTACTATTCAGGATTTACATCCTACTGCCAAATGTATGTGTTTCGGGTAAACTTATCCCAAGTGTACTCATCTGCATATTCCAAAGGTAATATCATCTTCCTTTTTATTCTAAAGCCATTCTAAATCATTCTTTCTTTGCACAACATCTCACCTGCATGAGCATGTGTAACTCCTTCCCATCTTGAATTCATTGTTAAATTATTCATTACTCCAAGATTCTGAATGGCAATATTAGTTTATTTAGACAATTAGTTTGGAATAGTGGCTGTGGCTGTGGCTACTAAAGGGATCCTCTGTTTCTCATCTCATCACAGAGCTGAGGTGACACTGGGGCACACATCTATATTAAAACTTCTGAATCACTCCTGAGCTTCATAGTTGTGTGGTAGGCTTAATGCTATAAGTTTTAGGCTTAAAACATGAATTCCATTTAGCATCTCTTGAAGCCTAACATCTATCAATCCCACTCTAAACTGCTATTTTATCTGTTTGGATTGGCTATATGACACCATCGGTTGTGATGCTGACCACATCCTGATATGACTTAGCCTTGCCAGCTTGGCAAACTTTAGTAGACCTTAGGTATTAAATCTGAGAAAACTCTCTAAACATGCTGAAATACTTTATTGTAGCAACTGTACAAGACAGAAGGTATTCCTTTCTACTCCAGTCACTGCCATTCAATATCTTGTTATATCAGACATCGTACCAACTGGTGCAAGACTTGGTACTGCTTTCTCATCACATTGTCTAAATGAAGTATACTAGCTTGTTTTGTTTCTGCTTTATTAAAAGAATTGTTATCTAATCGACTTAATAGCTCTCTTATGGCAGTATTAGAAATGGAAATAATATCGAGTAATTCTAGAATTATCACTGTGAAGTGGTAGTTTAATGTTGATCTCCGTTATATCAGTCACTATAGTAATAAAACAAATCCTGAACTGTATTTATTTTCTCTATTGTTCAGGATTTGTTAAGCTGTTCCCGTATGATATTTACTATCCTTAATGGCTTAGACCTTCCACCAATAATATATGTCCTCAGACTCTATCTAACTTTTCTGTGAGTGCTATTTATTTCTGTAGTCTTCTTAATGATTGCAGAATTTTGTTTTCAGCATTTCCTCTAATATTTACCAAATGCCACATTTTTTTTTAATTCAGGATTAAATCTTGGCTACTTAACAAGGCTATGCTTTGAAAAGAGGAAAAATATAAGGCAAAGTTTATTTGGGGGTGATTTTCTTAACTTCTACCATTTAAATGTAAATATCTTATCTGCCTACCTGCCTGGGCCAGAATTGATCATATTTCAGGCCATCAGATATACCTACTATCTTCTGTACCACTTTGCTACTGCTATGCATTGTTTGTATGTGTGCAGTATTGTTTATAGGCTCGTCTTCTGTGTCTCCAGAGGTGTCTGAAGTCTTAAATGACAAAATTTGAGGTCACAGTTTATTGAACAAATCTCCATTAATTACCTCCAGTAGACTACTTGCATCAGCAGCCTTCAACAGTCTAATGAGCTAAGTTGTATTGAAAGGTCCCATGCAAATGCAATAGAGAAAAGTTGGGGCTACTTTGTTATCATTACTAATTAAAAGTGATTGTTTTTCCTTACTCTCAAATAAAACCAATACCTTAATACAAAGATATTCTACTTTAACTAAGGTCTGGGATTAGCAAGAATAGCCTCTATCAGTTTCTACAATAATATTTTAAATTAAACTTGATCGAAAAACTGTACAGAACTCTTTTATCTAACCAAACCTGTCAGGCAGGGAGTTGAAATGTGTAAAAGAATACTAATGGTAGTACAGCAATGACAGGACTTGAAGAGTGACAGAATTATGCAAACTATATGTAAAAAAAAAACCTATATTTTTTATTTGGTGAGTGCCATGTTAAAATGAAGTCAGTCCTGGGCATTTGTATTGGGTTTGGATGTGATGGAGTTAAGTTTCCCTGTATCAGCCCTCATAGTGTTGTGTTTTGTATTTGTAGATAGAACATTTTTGATAACACACCAGTGTTTTGGCATTGTTCACACAGCATCAAGGTTGTCTCTCTCCAATCTCCCTCCTCCCTCAAATGCCAGTAGGCTGGGTGTGGGCAAGGACATAGCCAGGACAGCTGACCCAAACTGACCAAAGTGATATTCCATACCATATGACATCATGCTAAACAATAAAAGCTAAGAGAAAGGGAGTGGGGGGCATTCATTACTAAGGCATTTGTCTTCTGAAACAACCACTATGCATACTGAGGCTCTACTTCCCAGGAAGTGGCTGGACTTTGCCTGCTGATGGGAAGTAGAGAATAAATATTTTTTGTTTTCTCTGCTTCCACACATGGCCTTTGCTTTTCTTTATTAAACTGCCTTTATCTTGATGCATGAGGTTTTAAACTTATTTTCTCCCCTGTCCCTCTGAGGAGGGGGAGTGAGAGAGCAGCTTGGTGGACACCTGGCAGCTAGCCATGGTAAACCCACCACAGCATTTCATAAACACAACCCTCCCTGTTGACCAGATATTAAACTGATTACATGGATATTACATGGTATTGATGATACCATCTGTCCAGTCAGGTGTAAAACCAAATACATGAGCAAAAGTGATCTTTAGAGATCCAAAGGACATTTCAGTGACAGCAAAATTCTTCATTCTGGCAGAACTCCACCCCAGGCAATTATGTCTGAACTACTTAAATTCCCCCTATAATTTTAACTGCATATAAAATTCTACTTTAGTTCCCTTCTGCATCATTACTATGTATTAAGGGGCAAACACTTTATTTTACCCGGTGGCAACTGGAATGATAAAGGAACTTACTGTATCATAATGCTATATCTTAATTAATAAATATTAAAATCGTGAATAAGTCAAATGAGTAGACTGGTTAATAGCACAAAATATTCTCAATGGCCCTGAAGAACATTGACTGAAATCTGTTTTTATGTAGATAACACTTAATTATTTTCAATCTTTCAGTCTCTACTATCCTAAAATGTTCAGGAGCTAGCCAATATAGTGATAGGACCCTGACACTAATTTACCCCTGCAGGACCAGCCCTCAGGCTCAGACTGGCCCCTGCCCTGTACAGAAAGCTTGTGAGGGCAGTCTCTACAAGGTGGAGATCTGGAGCCCATGGCATCCTCTGGGCTTGAGCACTCAGTCCATGCTAGCACAAGTATAAGCAACCTGAAAGGCAGCTGTGTACATAGGAGGTGGGTAGAACAAACAGTAAACTGTTCCTGGGTGCCTCAGAGCAGCAGAGATGTTAGGATAATACACTTATTTCATATCCATTGCAGTGAGATTTACACAACCTTTACTTGCAAGCACAGGTAAGTAAAAATTTCTTAGTCCTACACTTGGCTATACTTAAATCTGGACATGGGAAAATAGATACTGCCTTATTTAGGAGCACAGAGAAGAGCATGCCATCCCAATGTTATGTCTTCCCCCAGAGGTTTCATTGCAAAAGCTGGACAGGTGTTTACTTTGCAAAGTAAAGCATTTTCCCTCCTCAAGATATGTCAAAACCAGAAAAATTTCTCTGGTACTTTGAATTACTGGCCACTACTGGAGTAACAGATACATCTAATTTCTTACTCCAGATTGAAAAACAGCTTGAAAAAATAAGCATCATCACCTATTTCTCCACATGTATAAATTCCAACTAGATTAAGAAGAGTATGTGAATATGTGTTTGCCTTAGAAATCATTCAGATTTCCAACATTTGGTGTATTTGGATTTTATGTATCCTTAGCTAAATTACAGCAAAACCCAAGAAGACACAATAAAGGTGGTTGAACATGGGAATATATTTTCCAGAGGGGTTGTGAAGCATTCATTCTTAAAGAAATTCAAGACCCGACTGGACAGGGCCCTGTGCAACCTCCTCTAGCTGAACCTACTCTGAACAGGGCTTTGACTGAACCATCTCCTGAGGTCCTGACCAACCTCAGTAATTCTGTGACATACTGTCCTGGTTTCAGCTGGGATAGAGTTAATTGTCTTCCTAGCAGCCGGTACAGTGCTAAGTTTGGAGCTAGGTATGAGAGGAATGTTGATAACGCACTGATGTTTTCAGTTATTGCTCAGTAATGTTTAGTCTAAAGTCAAGGCTTTTCAGCCTTTGATGCCCAGCCAGCAAGAAAGCTGCAGGGGCACAAGAAGCTGGGAGGAAACACAGTCAGGGCAGCTGACCCAAAGTGACCAACGGAGTATTCCATACCATATGACGTTTTAGGAACTGCGGCGGGCGCGTTGCGGAGGAGGGACTTCCGCGTTGGTCGGTCGGCGGGTGGTGAGCAGTTGCATTGTGCATCACTTGTATATTCCAATCCTTTTATTATTATTGTTGTAATCTCATTAGTGTTATCATTATTAGTTTTTTTTCTTGTTCTATTAAACCGTTCTTATCTCAACCCACGAGTTTTACTTCTTTTCCCGATTTTCTCCCCCATCCCACTGGGTGTGGGGGGGGAGTGGGTGAACGGCTGCGTGGTGTTTAGTTGTTGGCCGGGGTTAAACCACCGGCAACCAGTAAGGCAAAGACTGGGGCCAAGGTTTGAGCTTGGGCCCAAGCTCCAGTTCCTTAATCATCTTAGTGGCCCTTTACTGCACTTGGAGGGACACTGAAGGGATGAGCACAGCACCAGAAAAAAGGGGTAGATACCAGGAAGGTTTGTGTAGCAATTTATGATTGGTGATAGGAGAAAAACTGCCAGCAAAATTTCGACCTTGGGTATGGAGAGAGCAGACTTTGGGCTGCTGAAGGGGCTAGCTAGTAAACTCCCCCAGGAATCTGCTTTTGCAGGTATTGTGGTCTATGAATGCTGGTCACTTTTTAAGAGCTGTTTCTTAAGATCAGTTCTTGTACCTACTTTTCAGCCTCAGCAATGAATTCCAGTTTCCCCACTGTATTGCACAATCTGTGCATTAGATTACAAGTATAGTATTTTCTTATACAGATATAGGTATCTTTCATCGTATCAGGCTTCCTAGCTCTTAGTCAATGTTATTTTCACATACTGCTTATTTTTTTTTCACAGTGTCATGGCTTAACCCCAGCCAGGAACTAAGCACCATGCAGCTGCTCACTCACTCACCCCCACCCAATGGGATGGGGGAGGGAATCAGAAAAAAAAGTAAAACTCGTGGGTTAAGAACAGTTTAATAGAACAGAAAAGAAGAAACTAATAATGATGATAATAACAACAATAATAAAATGACAATAATAATAATAATAAAAGGATTGGAATATACAAGTGATGCAAAATGCAATTGCTCCCCACCTGCCGACCGATACCCAGTTTGTTCCTGAGCAGTGATTACCCCCACCCCCACGCCCCCCAGTTTATACACTGGACATGACTTCACATGATATGGAATATGCCATTGGCCAGTTTGGGTCAGCTGCCC
>VYZV01023162.1:54150-90055 GCA_013401275.1 Pandion haliaetus | reverse complement strand
ACTAAATAAAAGTATCAAGACCTTATTTTTAGTTTATGCTGATCTCACACACTATCTACTTTTTGTTTGTTTACTTTCTTTAACTGCTGCATCTCATCCCTATATTCACTGCCTGAACTCTTTTATTCCTTATCTTCTTAGCCTATTCCCACCATATTGTAACTCCCAGTCACTTCCAAAACCTCCTTGTCAACATTCAAAGTCCTTTCTCTTTGAGATGTCTTTCCAGAGGACACTCTTGGGCTGTCATAATATTTATTAATAAACCACTGCTACCTCCTTCTTTCCTCTAAAGGACGTGGAATGTGTCAAGGTCTTCCAAGAAGGTTCTAGGTTTCACTATGACATGCCCAAGTGAAACGGGAAAGGTTGCCTGTAACTCTAATCTCTAATGAGAGCTATTTATTTTTTCTTAAAGAATACACTTTTTTTTTTTTTTTTTATAGTCTAGCCAAATCAAAGGAAGAGACCTAGTTGCAGAGATTTGGAGGTATAAAACAAAGATAAATGGGTTGGAATTTAAAATTTAGATTACACATCAGGAAGAGGTTTTTAACAGTGAACATCACTGAATAATAGAATAAATTACCTAGAGAGGTGCTGCAGTCTAATGACTTCACTGCACAGGTGAGATTAAGCATGTCTGTGGGAATAGAGACCAGGAAAACTCTTTGTAAATTATTTACTGGATGAAATGTCCAGATTGTTTTCAGCCCAAAAGTTTAAGGTTGTGATTCAGTCAAGCTCACTGAATATAACACAAATTTTGCAAAAACTTTAAAAAGAAGTGAGACTTCATGGATTTTTCACCTTCCTCTTATGCTTCTTGCATCTCTTACTAGCAGAATTAAATAATTAATGTTTTGTTGGAATGCCATGTGATCAAAAATTTTAGATTTTAAACTCTGCAGATCAGAAAATCACTTTACCTTCTTGCTTTTTAAAATTTCTTCTAACAGCAGTCACAAAGAAGTACGTGAAAATCCAACCAGCAATATGAGAGTATTCTTGTAACATACCTATTCATAGGCACTAAAATGATTTACTGTAGAGGAAAAGTTATCCACTTGTTAACAATCTTCTAAAATGATTGTTCATATTTTGGTAGTCATTGACAGGTAATGTCACTTCTATTATTTGTTTTTTTATTTATGTTTTCATGGCTAACTAAACAAATCTGAACTCTATCAATTTCCTGCTTACCTTATCACTGCATTCTGTTTTTTCTGTGTATTATCCCTTTACTTAATTTAGATTAAAAGCTAATAGAAGACAGTAAATTTATGTTTTTCTGTGTACTTGTGCAGCACAGAATACAATCTGGCTGTAATCCTGATGTGCTTTTACTTGCTACTGCATTAACTTCAGGAGGGTTTTCAAAAGGTTTAATATGTAATTCTCAGGTTGGAGGACCAGTTTCTGTCCCTGTTACTGTAACCGAAAACTGCAACTTTGCTTCTGAGGTCAGAATCAGGCAGGTACTTTCTACATATATCTAGGCTTTAAAACTAAGATGATCTACATTTTCCTGGAAAACTTCTCAGCTCAACACATGTCTTTCCAGGAAATATGTGAACTGCTAGAAAACTTGTTCTATTTTTCTTAGCCTAATTGTGTCAATTTGGAGCCCAAAATAAACATAACCCAGTCATAAATGTCCACTCACACAGCACTCCTGATAATCAACTTGCAAATCTCTAGAGTAAAATGCAGAAAAAAATTCAAATCATTTTACAGATACATAGCCAGATATCCTTGTTGGCTCCACATCCAAAAAAAAATCAAACAGGCATGTTGTTTCTTCCAAAGTCAATGTTAATATATGCATGCAGAAGTGGAGCCAAGTTTTGGGTTATTTGTTTGTTTTTTTTTTAATGAGAACAGTGTACAAAGAATTCACTGTTTCTGATGAATCCCCTCACCTTTATAGAGAGATCTGCAATCACAACTGTGGAATACAAATCAATAAATCCTTGTATTCCATAGGAAGACTGAATTTCAGGAGACATGAGAAATACAGGGAGGCTGAAATACAGGCATGCTGCTCTTTGCATGAATTTTGGAAATACTGTGTTCATCTCTGGGAAATTTAGTTACACAAATGTTAATAGTTGATATTTTTCTTCTCCATTTATTTGATATCAGTGAAAGGGTATCTCTGCTCTCAAGAGTGTTGATAAAATATTGCTTCTGAATAAATATATAAATAGGTAAGTATCATTAGCAGCTAAATTTGGTATTCCAGCAAGTATAATAGTCATTGCACTCCAGAGGGGACAAATGTGAAAGGTTACCCTTGTTTTCTTCTCTTATCAGAACATACTGCACATTCTCAGAGAGTCTTATCTACTGTCATCAGGGTAGGGCAACATCAGCTGACCCTTTTCCTCTTTCCAGATTGAGCCTAATCAGTCCAGTTCAGCTGGTATATATAAGACGAAAAGATAACAGCAGCAATACCAAAATATGATTTTGCTCTCTCTAGTTAACTCTCAGTGGAACTAACCTCTCCTCATTTAGTAGTTTGCCCTTGAGAAACACTTCAGTACTGTTAGCAGAAAACAATAATGCTCTATTAACCCTTACAGTGTTCACAAGTGGAAAAATAGTAAGTCTAACAATGAATCACGTAAAAGAGCAATATCTGATATCCTGGGAAATGCCACACAAATATAATAAATTACAAGCCTATGTCACATAAAGGAACTTTCAGTGTGTAAAGATAGTCTTCCTTTCTCAGAGTACCTTGGGAGAGAACAGTTTCCCGAGGGATACTGTGCTATGACAAAGAACTTTCTTTTCTGCACTTAGCTAAAATTAATATTCTTCTTTCCTTCTTTCTGTTGGTTCTTAAACTGTATCTTCAAAGGCCATTCTATTCTACCTTTTTTCTAGCAGGAATTGACTGGAATGCTGGGTATTTGGCATTATAGCAGATTATGGTGTACCTTTTTTTTGTGTCTGCTGGTGTTCAACTATGTTCTGTATTTTCTCTTGTACCTTTCGAGAGAATAGAAACGTTAGATCTGCATACTCTGCCTGTATTTTCTGTCCATAAGTGGAACAACATGACAGTTTATTCTGTGAATCTGTAAGAAACTGTCTAACAAATGATTTCCAAGGTTTTTCTTCTAGGTCAGCAGTTTGTAAACACTCTTTCAAATTCAATTAAAATGTTTTATTTCCCCAGAGGTCTGTGCATCATAAAAGGAAAAACATCTGTACTTAATACTTTTTTCCCTTCAGAAAATTCTTCTAGTACATGTGAAAAAACAAAATCCTCTGCTAGTGACCAGGTACTCCACATTCCCCTTACTACTGAATGTTTTGAATAGGAATCTGATTATTATGTTGAAAATAACCTGAGAAGTTAGGGTTATTTGGAGCATTTATAGCATACTTAATAAATATGAAAGTAGAGCAGATTATCCTGCTCTTGTTTTAATTTTTTTCTCCTAAACCACTACAATTCTATGCTATTAAGAATCAAAACTGAATTATGCATATAATTTTTTATTTTGATTGCATAGGATAAATCAGTACTGAATATACTAATCTTTTTCTAAATAAAAAGTAAAAAGCATTTCAGAATAATTGATCTTTCGGTGAATTCTTTATATTCAACAGAGATCCTTAAGCCTCAGTCTATCCCAACTACATCAATGATCAGGTTCCTGAACAACCTGAACAAATCTGAGCTTAAATTGCTTAAATAAAGAATCAGGGAATTAGCCTATAACAGTTAGACCAGACTTTCACCAATCCAACTGTGTTCATTTCAGAAGATTTCTTTTCTATTAACACATGAAATCAGAGACCAAATCAATGCCCCCACTACAATGCAACCTTGAAGAAGCAAGCGACATTTCTGAGAATCACAACAAGGCTGTCCCCCCATAAGGTGCCAGGAGGTTCAATGCTAGCCAGTTTCTGTAGGTGCTGGAAGCAAAGCTTGGCGCTGCCTGTCTACTGTAACAGCTCCTACAACGTGAGTGGCAGATACCACAAAGTCTATTGAGATCACCATGCCTGGATAAAATATGGTATTGAGATACAAGTTCCAAAACATCTGCTAAAGACAAAAGTGAAGTAACCTAAATTGATGTTTTCTGAGAACAGGTGTCCATAAAAAGAAACTGTAGTCACAGAAAAAAAAAAAAATCTAAATTTATATGAAGTTAGTACTTAAATGCATCACTTCAATTTTCTTTCTGACTTGCGGTCTCATTCAGTGTATTTCAATAATCTCCTGCATTAAGCATCACTCTCTGAAGCATGAATATAGAAGCATGAAGACAAAGTATAGAAGCATGAATATAGAAGATATTCCTGAATACCAAAGACAACTCTGCCTTACGCACCCCATGCATGATCATGTAATTTGGAGGATTATGGCAATCTTTGTTTAATATTCTCTGCAAACCAAAACCATAAGTAACTTCTTCATTTCCAAAACAAGGAAAGCTTTGGGCAAGTAAAAAACCATGGGCTTAAATGTGGGTTGTTTTTTAGTATTTTAAAGCAGTAATGGAAGGCAGCTTCACTATAGGACTAAATGGGGTCAACAGAAAATGTTGGGAACATTCCATGTTCTAAAAAAACTCCATAGTGCAATTCACAATCCATGGACTTTAGAAAAAGATGCAGCATATCCCCAAATATAATGATCCTGAACATCAATAATTCCTTAGGGAATGGTATGGTTCTGGTTTGCAGTTGGCTAAATAAGAGCCAGCAGTGTGCTCAGGCAGCCAAGAAGGCCAATGGCATCCTGGCCTGTATCAGAAACAGTGTGGCCAGCGGGAGCAGGGAAATGATTGTCCCCCTGTACTCAGCACTGGTGAGGCCACACCTTGAGTCCTGTGTTCAGTTTTGGGCCCCTCACTCCAGGAAAGACGTTGAGGTGCTGGAGCGTGTCCAGAGAAGGGCAACAAAGCTGGTGAGGGGCCTGGAGCACAAGTCTTATGAGGAGCGGCTGAGGGAACTGGGGTTGTTTAGCCTGGAGGAAAGGAGGCTGAGGGGAGACCTTATCGCTCTCTACAACTACCTGAAAGGAGGTTGTAGTGAGGTGGGTGCTAGTCTCTTCTATCAAGCAACTAGTGATAGGACAAGAGGAAATGGCCTCAAGTTGCACCAGGGGATGTTTAGATTGGATATTAGGAAAAATTTCTTGACTGAAAGGGTTGTCAGGCATTGGAACAGGCTGCCCAGGGAAGTAGTTGAGTCACCATCCCTGGAGGTATTCAAAAAGTGTGTAGATAAGGCACTTTAGGACATGGTTTAGTGGGCATGGTTGATGGTTGGACTCGATGATCTTAAAGGTCTTTTCCAACTTAAATGATTCTATGGTTCTATGAAACTGAGGCAGGAAAATATAGCTAATGTTATTTTTGTTATGTCTGTCTATATTTTCAGATAAGGGGATAAAAAAAGGTGTTAACAAAACCTCCATAATGTCTGGGTATTAAATAAGTATAAAATATATGAGATGACCTTGAAAAAAAATTAAGTGGTAAACCAGAAGAGTGAGATCCTTGAGGTCATGGGAAAGCTGAAGTATATGTGGCTGCTTAGGTAAAATTGGGTCTAGTTCAGAGAGCATTAGTTTTACAGTCAGACAATTGGATTGGTAGTCCCATAGATATAAGAAGTATAAAACACAAGGTTTGTACTTCTAGTGTGTTCTTACAGGTCCAGAGCTAGAAACAGTGTCCAGTTTTTTTCAACTTAGATAGCCAAGAGCACACAAGGGTTGAACAGCTGGATCTCATCATAGCAATCTGATTAGTGTCTAACAGGAAATTCTCCCACATCTCCAATGTGGAGAAACATCCTCTCTCACCTTAGTTGGTTTTTCAATGCAGCCGGTCACAATAGATAAAACAAATCCTATTGTCCTGCTGTGAATATGTACAAGAAATATACTGATTTACATACTCTAACAAGAGAGCAGGAAAAAAAGAACTGCTCCAAAACTGAGGTGGAACTTCTGTGATTTAGATCCTTACAAACATATTGCCTAATGTCTCCTATTTTCAAGCATTGAGCACAAGAATTGCTTTTCAACTGCAGTGTAGAATATATAAGCTGTTCACTGAGAAAGCTGGAAGTAAGTATGTTTGGTCAAAACTGACTTAGCGAAATTAATATGTTTCTTTGGTGTAGTGTATTGGGACTTTGCTCCATGGGTACAAATAACCACACAGCAAAACAAATTGTATTAACAAACTGAAGTGAACTGCAGTGACCTACATTCAAGACAATATTTCTGATTTCTGCGGAATACATTAATTTGAATTTTATCTGTTCGGTCATAATAGGACTGCCTGAATGAGACCTGCACTACTGAATACAGTAAGAACAGGACTGGACATACAGTGTGGGGTTTCTTAAATAATTTACTGTATAGTCACAGATATAAACTAAATTAAATTGGAACATATTCTTCCCTCTCCCCTTGACATATAATTGTCCATTCTGAAACATATGGATTTTAATAGAGGTAAGAACTGAATTCCATTTAATCCTGCCTTTGCTGATATTCTTGTCTGGTAATTGCACCACTAATAAATTAAGCATTTGAGCATGTTCTGTACTCCCCAGAGTAATTATTTTAGCCATTCACATACCTGGACTCAGTACAGTACACAACAAGCACAGCTTTCTGTCAGGTTACTTCTGATGTGGGATGCAATCATTTATGGACGCATAACATGCTTCTTTTCTTGACAAACTGAGCCTGAATAATTAAACTGTATGTATCACTTTACCCTCACATAATGTAGCAACATATTGCTTAGCGGATATCTGAGCACACTGGTAATGTAATACTGCATGTACTTTGACCAAAAGCTTTTATTAAATAGCTGAAATCACAGTGGAATAGGTAGCTATTAGGGAGGAGATATAACTAAACAATGTCTTTAAATGGCATTAACAAAGTATAGTTTCTGTATATCAATGGTATTGTGGAAAGTGTAGTTTTTAAGCCCAGCAGAACATGTCTGGAAGATTCAGGTTTACCAGGTTATCACAGAAAACTGGAAGGATCATTAAATGATATTGCATAAAGCAACATAAGGCTGATTCCTGCAATACCTAAGTTGCATAGATCTTCCCATCTACACTAATATTTAGCCTTGAGCATAGATAGACTTTGGCATTGGAGACATTTTCAGAAACAAGCTGATGGACAGTCACCTATCCAAGAGGTAAAAAAGAAGACAGTGAAAAAATACATAGGTAGCTAAGTACAAAACCTGGCTTGGCATCTGGCCAGTAATTTTACAGATTCATATACCCACAGTTACAATCCTCAGCTGCTTGTCATTACTCACTTCCTACAGGTCTGTGCGGTTTCAGATTTGTTCTTGTGGTCAGGTAATAAAGGATGTTGAGCTCTCTACGGCTAGTTACAGTCAAAATAACGCTTATTAGACTAAATTGTTTAAAATATTATTTCTTTGTGAACACAGCTAAGTTTGATTAGCTAGACTCAAAGACAGAAACACACAGATGGGCAGCCCTGCGTGTCCAACCATCCAACCAGTTGTGTGGAGCAGCTGGGGGAAGCAAACAGGTAACGATGTACTTCCTGAGAGCAGTTTTTTGCAGATGATACACTTAAGTTTATATAGCTGTGCCTCGCCAACAGCAGTATAGTCAAATCTGAGATGATGTTATAGCAGCTAAACTCCCTCCTGAGGTGAGTATAGTATTCAAATGACCAGGAAAAGATGCCTACTTCCAAGATTGTTGTTCAAAGTCCCTGTGTTGGTGGAGAAAAAGAGGTACTTGTGCAACACAGTTCTCGTTCATCTTACTGTAGATATCTAAAATGGGCCAAGTTAATTTCATTCTAAGAGTTTCTTTCTGTTCTTACAGAGGATGCCTGGAGTCATCAGAACAGATGCAGATATCTGCATTGGAGATATCTAAAGATAGGGAGCGTGATCCTAACCTGTGTGTAATTATGTATAAGTCCCATGAAAAGCTGGATTTATAGTACTTTTGTAAGACTGCTCATATCTAACACATTAGTTCATCCCCCTTGGACTTTTTCTTTTTTTAAATCCAGTTCTTGTCTAATGTAAAAGTCATACAGTGTTCTGGAAATTGAGATCTGGACCTAAAAGGTACATCTATATTAATAATTAAATCAAATCTATCTGACATCACACTCAGGCACTGTTCAATTTACTAGTATATATGTAGCCTAGGAGTTGTCTTGCCAGCTGAACATCCGAAAACCCTGGCTATTGTTTTAGGATTTCGCACTTGCCTCTGAATGAAACCTTGTATTCCTGTATGCCATACAAACTGTCTTCGGGAAGAGAAGAAGGAAACACTCTGATAAAGAATACCTTTTTGATTGATGACTAAGAGTATTTGCCCAGGAACTGAGCTACTATGCAGTTACAGTTATGTTGTAAAAATAATCATGAATACAGTTTCTCTGAAGCTCTGAATGTCATTTAACAGTGGCATCTAGCTGAAATAGCTGCTCAGGTCCAGAAAAAAGCTAGAATTTAATTTTTTCTTTCCCAGTTCCATCAGTTGATTTACATTTCCCATTGTCCAGCATGCTAACAGTCATTAACTCCCTCCACATGAGATTAAGGCACTCAGCATAATTTGAGGGCTTTGCAGTTTTGAACAATAACCATGTTTCTTTTTGAACCTGGTTTCAAGGCCTAAAATGAGGTTTATAGATTCCTCTCTGAAGGATATAAGACCAAGAAGCAAGACAAATGCCACATACTATGTTAAAAAGTGTATTTTTATTGATTTCTCATGCAAAATGAGGATGAATCTAACCTTTGAATCCTAGGTTCACTGATTTTTCATAGGCAGGCTTTGAAAGACCCCCTTTCAGGCATATTAGAAGCTTAAAATGTTATCAGGCATCTAACTATTTTCAAAACCAGCTGCCAAATTCTGGAAGAAAGAGGACATAAAAAGATGTTCTTGAGTATGCTTCTAAATGTGTTTTGAGGTGCCTTCGTTTATCTACAGTTCAGTTATTATTACCTCCGCTAAATCTCTCTTGAAAGTGGGATTCAGATGTTCTCATAATTTTATCCACAACATTCCTATACCCTGTGTGGCATGGTTTGATCATTATACAACTTTTAAAAGGCATAGGTACTATAACACTAGCATTAAAAAATTCCGTAGATCAGTCATATATTGGAATAGGTCAGAATCATAGAATCACAGATCAGAGTTTTTCTAATTCCATAGTGACCATATTCTGACACTACTGGTCACTTGAAAACATCTTGAATTTCAAATAGCCACATTGAGCTAACTATGCTCTTCCAACAGTCATTCCTATTCAGTATAACAGTGATGACATTTAGACTACTAAATCTAAAAACAGAGATGAAGAAACAGTGCCTAATTTACTCCTGCAAAGCAGTACTTCAAAAATAGCTGCACCTATTAGTGAGGCCACTAATACAGGAATGTTCCCCCCAAAAAATAACACGCAAGTCCACCAATCTGAAAAAAAACCCACAGAAGCTCATTCATTGCTGTGAGATTTTGAACATGAAAAGGCACTATGGATAGTTACTATTGTAATACAAATCTGTACTCTAAATTTGAAATAGATTTTTAATTGATACCTGGTATTAAACCCATGCAAAATCATGAAAATAAAAATGACTGGAAAACAAGTTAAAAAATCAGTCTTTGGGTTTGTGACTGCCAAGTGCAGTATGAATGACTTGGCCAGCTTTTCAGTTCCTTCCCAGCTGTGCAACACTCTTAGACTTCTAAATTAGACCCTTTTTTGGCAAATCAATAGCCATTTACGTTTGGAAAACAGTAGTCCTCATCAAAAGAGGCCAGGTTGTGGGAAAGTAATTACTCTTAATGTGGAAGAGAACAAGAAACCAAATCATTGAAAGAAAGACACATTAATGAATCCGTTTTCCACAGCTCTGCAGATGAGGGGAAAAATAACTTGGCCCAATATAACATTATAATAACTATTTGTATCATGAAACAGACAGGAACTTAGTTCTAATTTGAACCTAGCACAGGGTATAACATTATTCTTTGAAAATAAGGATAAACAGTTCAGGCCTCTCGTCCCTGGAAACACTGAAAGCATTTGGCTTCATTGCTGTCTCTAAAGTCTGGAGAGATCCCTTCTGAATCACTGTCAAATGGGAACAGTAAATGTTTACTGATTTCCAGCTACGGTATAGTATTTTGCTTCCAAGTTTTTTCCACCCCAAATGTTGAATTCTCTAGCACTAAAACTTAGTCTTTCAAAAACTGTATTGTTTTTTGACTAACATTTCAAGGCTATAAAATACGGAATCAACACCTAGGAAAGTCACCAAAATAACATTCAACCATTACAGAGGGTTCTTTTTACTTTAATATATGTACACAGCTATTCACATTTCCATGTCAAACAATAAATCAATGGAAGCATATTCTAACAGGCTGCATTTTGTTGATTACCTACAGAAAAGAAGTTTTGAATCAGTAGCAGAAGTGATTTTAATCTCTAAAGTCTAATTCTAGATATAATGACAGCTGTATATTTACATCTTGAACCTTCAGGTGAGTTTACATGGACAAAATTGTCACAGTCACACTGATGACTTGTACTTATAGAGAGATTTCTATCCCTTTTTCCTAGTATGAAAATGAAAGAAAAATGAAAATGGCTGTTTGGGGGGTGGAGTTTCATTTTCTTAGCTTCCTTCTTTCTGCAGACATCATCTGGCAGACAACAAATAGCAATATTTGCTATGTTCCAGAATAACTAGTGTACAACAATGAAAAAAAGAATGGGTTGACCTAACCTAATTATTCTCATAAAATGTCCTCCAGCTATATTTTTACTATGAAAAATCGTATTAAAAACTACACAATAAGTATCTTCAAAAGAGACACTGATTGGGAAATAAATTGAATAAAGCTTCCCAACAGTTTAGATTTATGTGTCTTCTCTTGGGTGATTTACAAAAAAAAAAAAAAAAACAAACAAAAAAAATCCCTAAGGAAACAGCATTTACGTAAAGTAATTACAGAACAATGTATGGGAGTTTCATATTCCCTTCTCCATGAGATCTGCATGGTAAATTTCCATATGCCATTTTACTAATGTCTGGTAGGAAACAAAAACATATAATGAGGTAGTCAAATTCCATGGCCAGGACATTTTAGTTTATCCATATTTAATGTTCATAACATACAAAGTAGTATGATTTTATTAATTTGTTGTTTAAAATAAAACTCCTTAGCTTCATAACAATTTTTGGAGTGAAGCAGCAGATCCAAAATACAAGAACTATGATTTCATAAGACATTCAGGGGAATTATAGAGAGCACGGAAGATGTTTTCACATCCCTATGAGCCAACATATGTTGTCATTTCCAGCTGTAATTGTTTAATATGAAAAACAATAGCTTTCCATTAACACAGACTTATACAAGATGGCAAAATTATTTCCACTCATCACCTCTTTAATACATGTGTAGAGTGGGAATGGTTATGATCATCTTATCTTCTCTTTTAAAATTTATTTAATATACAAAGTAACTACTTATTGAGTTTTCAGTTCATAGAGGAAGTGGAGGCTCTTTGAATAAAAGAAAAAAACCAGAGCATCCAAAATCTGGCATCCCATCCCACTACACTGTACTCTGCACTCTGCAAACAAAATACAAAAGTCAATTTGAGTGACTAAAAAATTTCTAAATCAAGCTTTTCAAATGAGAAAAATGCAAGACGCATGTAAAGCTCTTATTAAAAGCCTTACAATGTTCTTTCCCTTTAAAATACCCAGAAGAGTCGTCTCAAAAGTGTTTCTCTGGTAGACAGAAATATAATTGTTTAAACTTGAATTTATCTCTTACAATAGCTTCCTGTTCTGCCAATCCACATGTAGATATTGTGTTGCCATAACTTATCCAGTTTCTACATTGATATATTTGGAGCACACCGACATCTATAACCACTACACTAGTCTGACAATAGTAAAAATAATATCATTTGCTTTGTTATACAGTTAACCTACACCTACTTAATTTATGATTATCCCTGAGCTATTGAAGTTGCAACAGATTGCAGTCTGTCTTGTCAGGCATTTCCATGCAGTGTATTCCAGCCATAGATTTTCCTGTCCATTTTTCCTATCCGCATTTCCCACATAAAATTACTGTAGTGAGCAGAAGGTGACACTGGTGAAGAACCACCATTTAAGACCTTGCTCCCACCTAGCTTCTGTGGCCTCATGACTTATATTTACCTCCAGTGCAGTGTAGTGAAAAAGCAAGGTTTGTTTTTCCCTAAATATACAGGTCTGCGTATTTCTGCTCTTTTGTTTTTTTAACAGCATCATTTAAGTGGAGTGCAAAAACAGCAGTGGCCAAGTGAATTCTCACAGCTGTAGACTTTAGTCTCTAAGGATGTCAATCAAGAATCTTTCATGAGCTCTGAACTCTCATGCATACAAAATTTTCTGCTGACAGAAAGCCTATGTCAACAATCTTTAGCAACTGCATAGATATAGCTGTTAGTAACTTTCCTGTGTTGTACTGCTTTTAGTGTTAAACAATTTCCATTTCAAAATGGAACTAAATGTCTATACTGTGCTCTTCCTTACAGCAGGTATAGTATTTTACAAGTAGCACTGCGCATCACAAAAAAACTTGAGATAAATTATTTATAGCTTAAAACAATACCACTGCCAAATGGTGCTTCCTAACACTAGGAGAGGATTTTTGGATGTCAGACAGGTACAGTTAATATCTGTTTGTCCTCAGTAAAAAGCTGTGCTCTTAAAAGCTATTGTTGCATTAATATGCACCACTGAAAAACTTATGTGGTTGCCAATCCTTTTGAATTTAGTGCCTTTCACTGGTTTAGTATTTCAGAGAAGTGAGTTTCTATTAGCAACAGTTGAATGGAAAAGTTCTGAAATTTCTTATCCTAAGACCTGTTATTTGAAGGATTGTAATAGTCATCTGTTTTGTGCTACACTCTGTATAAACACTAGCATATGCTACAAGAAGTGTCCTGTTTTGGGGCCCATTCTTGCACACTACTTTTTGTCTCAGTTCAGACAAATACTTTTAAAAATACCTTTTAAACAACAGAGTATCTTCAAAAAGATGGGTGAAACCTGCTTAACTGGAGCACATTTGCTAAAACTTCTCAATTAAGTGACCAAAACAATGAAATAATTTTTTTCTTAACATTAACTTAACCTTTCTGCTGACATTTGTTATTTGCACATTAGTGTAATTTCAAATTCGACAACCTGCTCTGGACATAAAAAGCAGAAAATTCAGGCACAGAAAATAAAAGAATTAAAAGCTAAATAGGGTGGAACAAGAAAGAATATAGTTGTTTTCAGATTTTCAAGATTCTGTTTTAATGGCTACCTCAGACTGCCTCACCAAAAGCTGTCTCGTTAACTAGAATCATGTCACTCATGACACTCGGTAAAACACTGTAAAAGCAGTTTCCAAATACATTAAAAAAGTTGCACATCAATCATGACTCAGCACATGTAAGTACACTGTTGCCTCAGACATAATAAATTAACTTAATTAATCTAACCAAAATAATTCAAAAAGCACAGAATTATGATCTTAACTAAAGATCAGGCATCATTATGAAACATCCTGGTTAACTGGATATTCAAATTAAGTCTCTCACTCCATTTGAATCCACTGTATTTCTGATAGTTCCTGTTTCATTTCATCAGAATGCTTTGCGCCGAAAATGGATTGGATGTTTAAACTGCATTGTGGTGGCATAAATATGGCCACAACATTCATTGTGTCAATGAATCTAGTTAATCCCCAGTGTAGGAGCAGTACTGAAAAACAGTGATGCAACCTTTTCTGCTGGGCAAAAAAAAATTGAGACCATCCTTTGCTTTGGCACACCATGTTCAAGCTATATGTATCCAAACATATTTTCCAGTTTTGCTTTTTCTCTACATAACTCATAATAAATATCATGACTAAGTATGAAAGCTAATATTACAAACCTGCAAAGAAAAATGAAACAAAAAAGGGAGTATGTTATCCATAGCTGTAGTCTAATCTAATTGTTTGTAAGAATGAATTTGGTATACATTTCTCTTTTATCATTTTGGAAAATGTGGGGCTTTTGGGTGACATTTAGTGTTTTGGTAGAAGCTGCTTTGACTGTGCACTTATTTCTTCCAGATATATCAAATGGGAGAATTTGCTTATATAAACCTTATGACCTGGTTCACCATCTTCAAAATTTTTTAACACATAAGCAGGCAGATGATATCAATCTTTATTTTTAAAATTACACTTCTATACCTTTTCTTTGTTCTAAGTGTTTTTTAAACTGTACTTAGTAGTTCATCATAATTAAGGGGAGCAAACATTATCACCCTCTTTTTATAGAGAGGAAAACTGAGGCAGCAGATCACTAACCTTTATTAGAAGAGGTAAGTGAGCATGTGTACTGGTTTTGGCTGGGATAGAATTAATTTTCTTTATATTCTAGGCGGCTATGGCTTGGATTTGTGACCAAAGCAGTGTTGATAACACACTGATGGTTTAGCTACAGCTGATCAGTGCTTACATAGTATCAGGACCTTTTCTGCTTCTCACCCCACCCCACCAGCGAGGAGGATGGGGGTGCACAAGAAGTTGGGAGGGGACACAGCTGGGACAGCTGAACCCAACTGACCAAAGGGCAATCCCACACCATATGACATCATGCTCAGCAATAAGAGCTGGCGGAAAGAAGAAGGAAGGGGGGGATGTTCAGAGGTATGGCGTTTGTCTTCCCAAGTAATTGTTGTATGTGATGGAGCCCTGCTTTCCTGGAGATGGCTGAACACCTGCCTGCCCATGGGAAGTGGTGAATGAATTCCTTGTTTTGCTTTGCTTGTGCATGCAGCAGGAGTGAGTGAGTGGCTGTATGGGGCTTAGCTGCCTACTGGAGTTAAACCACAACCCCATGTCACTCAACTTCTGATGACCGAATCTGCTGGACAATACATTTATTGTCTTTCTAAATGCCCTTATTACTTTTCTACTTTCAATGTATTTTGTAAAGTAATCTGAAAAAATCAGTTCATTAAGTTTCAGACCAGGAAAGAACTAAAATATAGGGCTCAAGAACAGCTACATAGTCCAGCTTTGGCAGTGTACTGTTGTCATCAAAATATATTCCAAGGTCTTGAATGGAAAACAAAGACATGTTACTCTTTTCCCAAAGTGATTTTGCATCATTGATAATTATAGAATCTCATGTAATAATATGAAACATCAGGGTAAATTTAAGCCAAAGGGCAGAATCACACCCACAGGATATGGATTCTTAGTATTTTGATAGTCTGCATTCAACACATACTCTGGTGTTGCAGGCAGGAGTTACATAGAAAGGGGGACTACATAAGGGGAAAAATCCTACATTATGCAGATGAACTGCAGTAACTGCCTTTTATCAAGGAGTTCTTGATATTGGTCCCCTGAGCACTCATCAGTCCAGCTGCATGTGTCATCTGAGTGACATTTCTTCTTCACTGGCCTCCTCAGTACCTTTGGCCCTGCCTTGGGGAATGAAAGAATGGAAAATACTTTTTTTTGGAGAGCTGACTTCCTTACAGCTTACAGATGTCCATGGTCTACCACTTGTATTTACTGTTGTACCACACTGGCACTGTATTGTATGAATCACCTCAGTGAAGTCAGCAAATGTCTCCCTGTCTCTGAGAATGGTTCCAGAAGCTGTCCTAGCCTGAATACAGAGAAAGGATTGAATATCCTGTTCTAGGTATCAAAACTTCTATCTTTGTTGCTAGCACTTTATTCAAATTTAGATGCTGCAAAAGATAGGCCTTTCCTTACATAGCTAATTTTTGTATGACGATTTGACTGATTTTTCCAGTAGATTCATCTAATCAGACGTCCTTAACTGAAATATCTAACTGCAAAGCCTCCTTGCTTTAGGTTGCCTCTATACCGACTACATGCAGCACTGACCTGGATAGAAGAAACACTGCATCACTACTCAAATCTTAACAAGCTGAAGTGACCTCTAAAAGTGCAGCTATGTGTCCATTGTCTCAAACAGGGAGAGTAGGGCAACCTGGCTGCCAAAATCACTGTTTACATTGCATGTAGCACACTGGGCTATGACACTGTGAACTGGGAAAATCTGCATACATCTAATGCACTGCCAGCTGTAGCTAAGGAGAGGTGAAGAATGGGAAGACTGCTCAAAAACATTTTAGTCAGCTGACGTCTTCAACTCTTGTGGATTTTAGAAACCAACAGGTATGCATTTGCCTGCTAATCTTCAGCTATCTTCTAACCCCTAAATTAAGACTCTACAGAGACTTTTCTTCAGGGTTTACAGGGTGAGGTACCATCTATAATTTGATACAATAGAACCTTTGAGTTCTGAAGAGGCGTTGCATGGTTAAAGCTAAGGTTGTAGTTTCATGATATGGGGACAACAGTACTGATTTAAGGTGTCCCGTTCTCTCTGGAAGATTTTTGACTCCACAACAGAGCATAAATTTTTGTGGGAATGTTTCATGAACTAAATCATTAAACAGAGCTGAAACAAAGGGGCAGGAGCAACCAAGTCTATATTCACACCTTGACTATCCTTCTTTAGCTTCATTCCATAGAAAACCCTAAGCCACCCTCCAAGCAGCAAAAGATAACAATGGAAAACTTTATTTGTTCTTCAGCTTAATGCCATTGCTTACAACTAGAAGTAGTCTAGCCATAATTTTAAAGTAAGTAAAGTTTGTAACACCTCAATTAACTGCCATTATTATCTCTACTAAATGACAGAAAAAATTGATTTAACTTATTCGTGAAAGACATGCTGCCAGTCTTATCACCACAACATACAATACAAATCCTGTCCTCTGATGCCACTCTGATTCCATTAAGTACCATGCCAAAAAATGAACTAAAAAAAGGAAGTCACTTCCTTACACCAGGAAGCGAGAACACTGATATCACAGAGATGTTGGCTACTTCTCCTAGTCAAGGAAAACAAAAGCTTAAAGAAAGAAATTGTTACAGCAGAATTAGTTTATAACCATATCAGTGAGAAAGAAATTGATTTTTGTTCAAATAATACTTTATTAAATAGTAATCAGATTTAAATTTAATAATTTAATATAAACTGAAAATAAATTTAATCACTGTTTAAGTGAATGTCTGGTGACATAATATTTAATCATCATGCAGATAATGGTGAACAACTTTACTTGCTCCTTTGGCACTTTATTTTTAATTTTTTTTTTCTGAAATACTTTTCCTTCCAATCCTTAAAGTGCTGCTTATTGTATTTACGAAAAATAGGAATATCGTAGTGATGGAGGAAGGGAAACAAATGGTTCAAATACTTAAGTTTATTTTTTTAGGAATCCTGATCCAGTGAGACAGGTAAATATCTGTTATAGGTTTGAAGTTACCCAATTTTTTAATGCGAAACACATGCTTGAATTGTTTTCTGAATCCCAACCCTACAACAGAACTGTCAACTCATCTCATTTGGTAACAAGACAAATGCAGCAACTGTTTTGAAGAGCAAATTCTTGTACCTTCATTTACTTAGATAGTACTTACAAATACTTTACTTTATAGGTTTACTATTTATTGTCTTACAATGTAGTGGACTAAGGGTACTTGAGAGTTAAAATTTCTTTACTTCTTCTTCTTTTAGATAAGTTTGGTCATGACTGAAATTTCCTTTTTTGCCACTAATATCTTTTCCAAACTTTTAGCCAGAAGTTTCCTCATCCTCAGTGCTTTATTTGCCTTATGGCTTTGGTTCAATTCTTCTGATTACTAAAAGGTCCATTCACATAACAAAGGGTATTCTTGACCACCCACAACAGCTATTTCTGAATCACTGCCCAGTGAGCTATTCACAGCTTATTCTTCACCTGGGATCACTAGTCCTATTTATCAGTGTGCAAATACTACCGTTTTCCAGAACTCCAGTAATTACTCCATACAGCAGTACTACCTATTCGAAGCTAGTCGAGTATTTCTTAAAGCATTGGTGTCTGATTTTCCTTTTGTTAACTTTCTTCACTCCAACCATCACTCAGTTTCTTCCAGCATTGTCCAACAAATACTTACATCTTTCCACTCATGCTTTCACTGACTTATAAACCATCACTGCTGATTTTCTGTGTGTACTCTTTGCTTTCTTATCCTTGCCCTCTCTCCTACTTTTTCCACCAGTATGATTAATGAATCTATCTGTATTTCCCACTCCTTCACATTCAGTTTCTCTCTCAAAAGATACTTGTTCTATTCCATGACCTTGGCAATAGCTGAATATCTACTACTTCTGCCTCTACTCTTGGATTACATCCTGCAACAGTAATGTCTCCCTTCCTCTGCCATTTGTTCCCTGCTCTGAGCTAGCACCTCATACATTCACAACTCTAAGCAACTTTCATGTGCCAGACTAGCTTTCAAGAGCCCTTTTTCCTGCCTCTGTTTCTGTCCCTGCACAGGGGCTTACTGATTCTTTTCAAGAGAGAGTTAAAAAATGTAATCTGATTTACCTGTTTCTCTGGGTTTCTCTTACAATCTTTCTTTTGATGTCTTTTTTATCCTTATCAATCAAAGCTACAGAAGTTTCTTCTCTGCTCTTCTGTAATACCTGTAATTGTTTCATTTACGCCATCACTTTTCCCAAAACTTCCCTTGCACTTACACTTATCCTCTTCATTGTTAGTCTTTCTAAAACTTTTCTTTGTCTTCTGGCTCATTTCAATCAAAATACAAGCATCTCATGATCTCTTCATTTTTAAGAATGATGCCTTAATTCTATCTGTATGTGGGTATATTAATCTCCTCTCGTTAAATGCACTATTTTTAGTTACTACCTAGAGTGCTAGAATTCCATCTTTAACTTGTAAATAGCTTGTCATTTGAAGAAAAGAAAAAAAACAAGCCACCGAAGAACAAAAAAACACCAGATAAAAACAGGTAAGCACTAAACTAAATTATTGGCAGAATCTATTAATAGTTTTTCCTGGAAAAAAGATGGGAATACTGAAAATGAATAAATGTTTGCTTTCACAAGTTTTAATAAAATTTTAAGACTAAACTTGGGTAATTATAACTTAAACTAAATGAAAATTCATTCTAGACTGCAATTTTTTTTCTCCATTTTTTGTAAGCATGAATTAATACATAGGTATGATTTTGCTTGATGCAAAACTTTTTTCCTATTTCTTTGTTTGTTCTAGATACCAATGCAATAGTATGCCCATCTCTAATTTACACTTTTTTAAAGCAGACTTTAATAAAATTCTATTCCGCATTATTCTGATGACCTCTTCCTAAACAGAAATCAGAATTACTTTTCTTGATTTCTCTACTGCTTTTGACACAACCTACTAGATCCTTCTTCTTAAAATATATCCTTGTTCATCTTCTGAAATTCAGTCCTTTTCCATTTCTTCTTACTCTCTAATCATTCTTCATTTAGAGGATTTCTTTGTCTATCCTCATCCAGATGTTTGGTTCTCAGTCCTCCTCATTTTTTTCTCCCTACAAACTTGTCACATGGGCAGCTTTACTGGAAAATTTAAATTCAGATACCATTTTACATGCTGAAAATCTAAAAATCTACTTCCCTACATTAAATTTATCTCTTCTGTCCAAACTAAATAAATCTTAAACTGTGTTTTTAACACTTCTTCACTTATTTTTGGCCATGAATACAAGGTGAACATGAAGAAAACTAGCTCAATCTTTTTCTCTAAGCCATTTGCACTGCCTCTTATCTTGATGTCTGTGAGTACTTCCTCTCCCACCTCACCTCTTTCCAGCTTTCTTCTCAATAGGACTCATCTCCTGGAGTTTTCTCTCTATGCTCAAACTCAAGTTATTACAAAAGAGTGCAGACTGTTTTCCTCTCTGTAATAACCCTAATATTTTATTTTCTTAGCTGTTGCATCAAATACATTTTTTGTCCACAACGTTGTTGGCTTTTGATTTGCTAAATATGACAACTTGATTTTCCGACCTCAACACATACAAGCATATCTGTTCTGATACATTGGCAGAATATCCTACATTTATATCCTAGCCATTGCTTCAACTATATCACTTTAATCATGTTGTAACAAGTAGAAACAATTTGTTTTTCAGGGTTAGCCACCACCTATGCACATTCTTGTATTTACTCATATAGTATCATAGAATAGCAGCATAGAATCAATTAGATTCTATAATATTGGAAAAGACCCTTAAGATCAAGTCCAAGCATAAACCTAACAATGCCAAGTCCACCACAAAACCATGTCCCTGAGTGCCACATATACATCTTAAAAAACTCCAGGGATGGTGACCCCAACCTCTTCCCTGGGCAGCCTGTTCCAATTCCTGACAACCCTTTCAGGAAAGATTTTCCTAATATCCAGTCTAAACCTCCCCTGCTGTAACTTGAGGCCATTTCCTCTCATTCTATGACTTGCTACCGGGAAAAGAGACCAGCTCCCACCTCACTACAACCGCCTTTCAGGTAGTTGTAGAGAGCAATAAGGTCTCCCCTCAGCCTCCTTTTCTCCAGGCTAAACAACCCCAGTTCCCTCAGCCGCTCCTCATAAGACTTGTGCTCCAGGCCCCTCACCAGCTTCATTGCTCTTCTTTGGACTCACTCCAGCACCTCAATGTCTTTCCTGTAGTGAGGGCCCAAAACTGAACACAGGACTCAAGGTGCGGCCTCACCAGTGCTGAGTACAGGGGGACGATCACTTCCCTGCTCCTGCTGGCCACACTATTTCTGATACAGGCCAGGATGCTATTGGCCTTCCTGGCCACCTGGGCACACTGCCGGCTCATATTCAGTTGGCTGTTGACAAGCACACCCAGGTGCTTTCCTGCCAGGCAGCTTTCCAGCCACACTTCCCCAGGCCTGTAGCATTGCATGGGGTTGTTGTGACCCAAGTGCAGGACCCGGCACTTGGCCTTGTTGAATCTCGTACAGTTGGCCTCAGCCCATCGATCCAGCCTGTGCAGATCCCTCTGTAGGTCTTCCTACCCTTGAGCAGATCAACCCTCCCTCCCAACCTGGTCTCATCTGCAAATTTACTGAGGGTGCGCTCAACCCCATCGTCCAGATCATTGATAAAGATATTAAACAGAACTGGCCACAATACTGAGCCCTGGGAGACACCACTTGTAACCAGATGCCAACTGGATTTAACTCCACTCACCACCACCCTTTGGGCTTGGCCAGCCAGCCAGTTTGCTACCCAGTGAAGAGCACACCCATCCAAGCCATGAGCAGCCAGTTTCTCCAGGAGAATGCTGTGGGAAACGGTGTAAAAGGCTTTACTAAAGTTCAGGTGAACAATATCCATAGCCATCCATGTAGTTGAAGGTGGTCCTCAGAAGTATTTGGGAAGATAGTGTAATCTCTTCCTTTAAAGCCAACTTAAAATTTTTTTCTGTGATGCTGTGGTGGGTTGACTCTGGATGTACACAAGGTGCCAACCAAAGCTGCTCTATCACTCCCTCTCCTCAGCTGGACAGGGGAGAGAAAATATAATGAAAGGCTCATGGGTCAAGATAAGGACAGGGAGAGGTCACTCACCAATTACTGTCATGGACAGACTTGACTCAGGGAAATTAGTTTCATTTATTACCAATTAAATCACAGTAGGGTAATGAGAAATAAAACTAAATCTTAAAACACCTTCCCCCCACCCATCCCTTATTCCCAGGCTCAACTTCACTGCTGATTTCTCTACCTCCTCCTCCCCCAGCAGTGTAGGGGGATGGGGAATGGGGGTTACGATCAGTCCATCACATGTTGTCTCTGCCACTTCATCCTCCTCAGCGGCAGGACTCCTCACTCTTCCTCTGCTCCAATGTGGGGTCCCCCCCACAGGAGACAGTCCTTCATGAACTTCTCCAACGTGAGTCCTTGCTGCAGGCTAAAGTTCTTCACAACTGCTCCAGCATGGGTCCCTTCCATGCAGTGCAGTCCTTCAGACACAGACTGCTGCAGCATGGGTCCCCTGTGGGGTCACAAGTCCTGCCAGTAAAAACCTGCTCCAGCGTGGGCTCCTCTCTCCACAGGTCCACAGGGCCTGCCAGGAGCCTGCTCCAGAGCAGGCTTCCCACGGGATCACAGCCTCCTTTGGGCATCCACCTGCTCTGCCGTGTGGTCCTCCACAGGCTGCAGGGGAATCTCTGCTCCAACGCCTGGAGTGCCTCCTCCCCCTCCTTCTTCACTGAACTTGGTGTCTGCAGGGTTGTGTCTTTCAGATATTCTCACTCCTCAGTTTTCTGACTGCTGCTGCTGTTGTGCATTTTTCCCTTATAAATATGTTATCACAGAGGCACTACCACCGTCGCTGATGGGCTCAGCCTTGGCCAGCGGCAGGTCCTTCTTGGAGCTGAGTGGCATTCGCTCTATCAGACATAGGGGAAGATTCTAGCAGGTTCTCACAGAAGTCACCCTTGTAGCCCCCTCACTATCAAAACCTTGCCCTGCAAACACCATACAGATGCCTTCGAGAAACTTCAGCCAGAAAAACCTCACAGAAGTCACTATCAATCACACTGACCAACACTGTCCTATGTTTCCCGTCTTCTCTCCCATCTAAATTTCTGTGCTTTTTCTTCTGTAGACCTCTTTGTAGGCCTCTTGGGTCAGTGACCATTTTTTAGCATTATCTTTCCATAAAACTTAGTGTAATAGAGTCCTGGAAAGTGCAAAGGAAATATAAAGAATTTTTTTTTCTTCATCCCCCTGGTCAGTACCTTTGATACAGTAATTTCTGAGAGTGATGAGCTAGAATTGGGTCCATTAGATTCAATTTACAGATTAACTTAAAGAGAGTAGGAGGGAAATAGCCCATACTGACATACAGTGATTCAAAAGAATATATTTTTTAGGAATTTAATGTGGCTTTTTAAGCAAGTCTTTTCTGATAATGTTCACAAGTTATAAAAAATGAAATTGAGTATTTTTGTTGTGACTAGTTTGTGACAGCTCTGAGAATCTATTGTAAATTCTTGTGCTGTCACAAAGCATTGCTGCAAGCAATCCCAACATACATACATTAGTAGGTGGATGAATTGACACAATAGCTTTCACTCACTTTCTGCTTCACTTTGCATTATTTTTTCCCAGACAAATATAAAAATATTGATTGCTACAGACATTTTTAGAGTATTATACTACTTTTTATTCTTAGTTAACATGATAGTATGCAATGAGCCATGCAGGAAAATGAATACTCTCATCATAACTTTGTTCAAGTCCAATTTCCTCTTGAACAGTTTGAGGAAAATCCTTAGCTGGTGTAACTGTTGTAATTGCACTGAGCTCAGCATATGTCCTTTCATTTATAAATATATTGAATCTCCAGATTCTCTTACCCATGTGATATTACTAAATATTGTGTTAGCTGTTTGAAGAAGAAGCATTTAAGTCACCTGATCCAAACCCAAGAAGAAAATTAAAAAAGATTAAAAATATACACAATCTAATAGTTTCCAAGACTGGTGTTTCTTAATGCCTATTTTAAGCATTCTGAAGTCCAAATGCTGAAATTTACTGTGTCTCATTGAAATGCTTTCCTCTAAACAACGGTTTTGGTTTGTTTTATTTTTACATGAAGATAGCATTTACTTTTAAAATAATTTTAAGTATAATAAGGGCTAAACTGTGCCCACAAGACACAGTTGACTGTAATGATGGCATAATAAGGTTATATATTGAGGTGAACTAGCAGTCATTTGCTGTTAGCGTATTACAGAAACAAATTATGGTCCTACACTGTTAACTTGCTGACAGGAACTCTTTGACACACACCACCTATTCTCCTCAGGGGGCAGTGAAAAGCACTACTGGAATGTGTGCAGAGACAACTTCATCTGCTTCTCCAAAGCTGAAGGGAGGTTTTGTTCTCCCTTGTACAGTGGATATATATATCTACCCATAAATCTGTTTGGAAATTACATAAAACCCACTGTTACGGGTTTGTGTGGCATGTTGGGTTTTTTTTGGTAGCGGGGGAGGGGGCTGCAGAGGTGGCTCTTGTGAGAAGCAGCTGGAAGCTCCCCTGGCTCCAAGTCGGACCTGCCTCTGGCCCAGGCCGACCCAGTCAGTGACGGTGGTAGCGCCTCTGGGAGAACAGATTTAAGAAGGGGAACCGGCAGTGGGTAGTGGGATTGGAATGTGAGAGGAACACCTCTGCAGGTACCAAGATGTGAGAGGAACACTTCTGCAGGTACCGAGGTCGTGAAGAAGGAGGGGGGGAGGAGCGCCTAAGGAGTTGATGGCCCTGCAGCCCGTGGTGAGAAGGCAGGCTGTCCGCCTGCAGCCCATGGAGGTGAGCAGTGGAGCGGAGGCTCCCAAAGATGGCCGTACTCCATGGGAAAGCCCGCACTGGAGCAGTGTGTGACTGAAGATTGGCCTGCAGAAAGGACACATGCCAGGGAAGTTTGTGAGGACCTGCGGCCCATGGAAAGGAACCACATTGGAGAAGTTGGTGAAGGACTGTCTCCCGTGGGAGGGACTCCACGGTGGAGCAGGGGACGAGTGAGGAATCCTCCCCCTGAGGAGGAAGGAGCGGCAGAGACAATGTGTGGCGAGCTGACCCAACCTCCAACCCCTGTTCCCCTGTGCCACAGGGGGAGGAGGGAGAGAGAACTGGGAATGGAGCTGAGCCAGGAAGGATGGAGGGAGGGGTGGGGGGGAAGGTGTTCTGAGGTTGGGTTTCACTTTCTAATATCCTTGTATTGATTTGATTTGTAGTAAATTAAATGGATTTTGTTTCTTGCCCAAGTTGAGCCTGTCTTTTGCCCGTGACCATAAGTGGGGAGTGATCCCTCCCAGTCCTTGTCTCAACCCACGAGCCCGCCTTTGGATTTTCTCTTCATCCCACCATGGCCGGGGTGGGGTTAGTGAGCGAGCGGCTACCCGGAGATTTGTTACCAACTGGGGTGAAACCACGACACCCACTTATTTCCTAATTCTTTGAAATTCTTCCAATAAAACTCTTAATACAACTTCTGACATATGCACATAGGCAGACAACTATAGGGTAAAAGGTAGATAAAATGAAAAAGCTGAGAAAAGTCTCTGCAACCATAGAGTTTCTACCATTTTAAAGGAGCGTGACCGAAAATGGACTCTTGCCCAATATCAGCTCCTTAAAGCACTTCACGCTAAATCAAACATATAGTTCCAGGTGCATTAAGTAGACATCTAACAGTAAAGCAACTATAGAAAACTGTCAGGTTGCTCAGGGCCAGATGCTGCGAACGTGAACAGGCACATAGAGCTTTATGAGAGCTAGTTTTCCCACAGAGGTAAATGAAATGACATGTGGAAAATTAATTTACTCCTGTGCATGTCTGCAATACTGGATCCTTTATTTTATAACTTCTAAAGTCATGAAGCACTAAAACCAAAATACTGAAATACACTAATTTGCCCTAGAACGCAGAAGAGAGTACATAGGAATAGAGATTGCCACAGAGGAAGTGAAATATAGTTTATAAGTCTGTTGGGCAGAGCAATCAGTTTCTGGCTTTCAGTCGTACTGGCAGACGGTCATCTCCCTGGTGACAGAGAGTTTAGTTGCTCCTGGCAAGAAGATTTAAAAATGTTTATGTACAGGATGTTCTATGACTATTGCATAAGTGTAGGTTACCAGTAGTCATGTTTTTCAGCAAAGCTATGTGGGTTATCAGATAATCATTACTCTCCTCTAGCGACAGGAATGCACTGTCCAGTTTGAACTGCTGATGGGTAGGTATGCGATAGAAGGAGCAGAGGTCAAGCAGGCTATGCAATATGATTGGTGAGATAAAGTCAGCATCTTCTCAATCTCTTTCTTTACGATGTTGACCCAGAGACCCTAGTGTAGGTGGACTGTCATCCAGGATGCACATCATGAACCACTTCATTTCTCAGAGGGAAAGACATGTTTATCTCAAGGCAGATCAGGCCAAAGGGCTCTCACCCTTTCTTTTGCAAGTACAAGCTTTTCTCTGTAACTCCCTGCCTTATTCTACATGTGCCAGCCTAAGATCAAAAGATCAGACTTCCTCTTCTGAGGCTGTAATGCCGCTCTAACCCCATCATTAAGAAGCGCTTGAGACTGTACATTACTGGCAATTTTATGAGAAATTCTGCACCTGCAGAAGCAGACTAAATGCTGAGCTCTCGTTAACCTCACAGCCTTCCTTTCTGCACTTACTGTATCATTTTCTTATCTCTTTGTAATGATGCCTGAGTGCGCTCTTTCCTTTAAGTATAACTTTTGACAAGATGGTTTGTTTTCCTCTATAAATGATGACTGACAAGTAAGAACTCCACTCTCCATTTCCTATCACTTACACAGTAAACAGCATTTAATGAATCAAAATTCTACCTCACTGGCTAAAATAAAAAGCCATTGAAAAAAAAAAATTTACTAAACTGTGGCAAATAAAGCTTATTTCAAGTAACAGTAACAGCTGTAGTAACCATTACTAAGTTCAGAAATAAAGATATCTTGTGCAAATGACAAATATTTAGCAGCATGGATAAAAATCCTCAGCAAAATCTAGAAACTACTGCAGATTTTGAGAACATTTCTTCAATCAGCAGAATAAATTACATTTAAATAGCTCTTAGTAATTAAATAGCACAACACAAAGAAGAAACTTACTTCAAACAATATAAGTATAGTTGCCCTTCTACAAAAAGGCAGAAAAGAGAAGGGTCCCAAAGCATGCAACACAAAATTATTAATAGATTAATTGTTAAGACTAGAAAAGGTCTAAACAAGGAAGAACAGTAACTAGCATACTTATAAAACACCCATCAGTAGTCTACCGAAAAATACTAAATGATTTTTAGGAATCCATCCAGATGTGAAAGTAAAAAAAATTCTATAAAAAAACAGTATCCCTGTTTTTCAAATGGCAAAATAGTTGCTCGCTATAATTAGTATGAACACTTCAAAACCAAAACAAATCATGATGCCATTGAAAAGACCTTTTTCACTGAGTAAATATTTAGCTGGTAAAAGGCAGAAGCGCTCTACCAGATCCTACTCATCGATACTAAATTTAATGAAGATGCAGAAAGATGAAAGATTCTGCTTCTAGTCTTTAGAAGTCAACAAACTCCAACTGTTTAAATTGTGCAAGACCAAGAGGTTCAGATCATCAAGTAGGGTGAATCACAAAAAATATCATAACCATAGAAAGGAAAGAATATGACTTGAGAACTAAAGATTATTCTGTGAAGGTGATGCCAGCTGCTTTTCTTTAACCTGGAGTTATAGTAGAAATCATCCCGGCAGAAAAAATACAGCATCAGTATTTTACAGGACTCAGGATATAATCAATTTAGTTACAAAGGGGAAAAAGATAATAATCCAGTCCACCAAAAATATTTGCAAAGTAAATATCACTTATGTTACAGCATCTTATATGGGAGAAAATAAAAAGAAGTAGCAACAATGGAGCGATTTAGTGTAGAAAAGCAAAGGGGAAAAAACATAAAATTCCATCATGGTTTTATAACCTCTCACACTGTTTTGAATATTTCTTAAATGAAACATATTTTTGCATATAAAAACACCATTTAGTTTCAAAGATACAAGTACTGCTACAGTGTTTTGGAAGTATGCTCTTACATGCTTGTTTTTATGTTATCTGCAAGTTCCTTGATAGTCTTACCCTACAGTCTTCCTCAGTGTCTTTAATACTGGCTTTCAAAATGTTACTCATTGGTACTTTCTGTCTGTGTATCACCAGTGCATGTGCAGGATGGACATGCAGTGATAAAATACTATAAGCAAAAGAAATTCATCCTGCACTCTTAGATCCTTCTTGCTCACTAACGTGGCATGAAAGATTTATTAAAGTAATCCAAACTCTGGTTGCTTCTAATCACCCTTAAAAAAACCCAACTGGCAACACGGACATTTCTTTTTCTCCACGGAAATACGTCATTTCTTCTTCAGAAAGCACCTACTAATGTCCACTGATGGAAGGATGTCATCCTGAGTTATGAACAGCCACACTACCCAATTTGAAACTAGTTACACTGCAACCCTGAAAAGCCATGGAGAGAGCATTATACTATTAGGAAAGGGGGTTGCATGCATTTGTCAGCAGTCTTATGCCTTAAAATCCAGAGGTCTAGCAAATGAAAGCTGTTACAAGTAATTGAACTGAAACGAAAGGGTCTCTTTGCAGATGGATTACCTACAAAACACTTCATAAGATTAGGGCCTGACATTCACTCTGTAGATATGTTCAGCAGAAAACATGTGCAAAAGAAGAAGAAAGTATTTAGTGCTTATCTCAATAGTAGAAAACTGAGAAATGTTGACTTGATATATTCACTGAAAAGTCAGTCATCCTTGTATAAAAAGTCCCATGGTGAAGTATTATCTTCTGAAATCAAGGACAGTACTCTCAATGAGTTCAGAAGGCCTGTGACTTGATCAGCCTCATAGGTATTTGTAAGTACAGGGGCTAAAGGGTGGCTGTGACTTTTACTTCTGAATTTCCCCACCTTTTGGAAACTGTATCCATTGTATCCTAATCTTTGACCTACGTACCTATCACTGTTAATACACTTGTAAAAAAAAAAATCCTGTCTTGGAGACTGAAATTCATTTTTGGGATTGATTACTGGTTTTTTCAATGGTCAATTTATAATTCCAATTCTTTTAAGCAATATAAATATTTGAACATATAGAAGAGGAAAGCTTTTTATCCTTTGGAGCAGCATTCCAACTTGTTATCCAAGGTCTCTTGACATTCTGTTGTCTTAGGTTGCAAATTTGAAAAAGATTCAGTGAATGCAAACATTCCTAATGCAATTTTATTGAATTTTTATTTAATAGGCATCATGTATTACAGTATGTTGCACAAACCTAAGAAAAATGCTTTTAAAATGCATAGATGTTACAAACCAGTAAGTTTTCTTGATTTCTAACCCAGCACTCATCTTTGCATTGCTTTTTACATTTCAAGACCAGTAACTGGACAATATTTGAAAACATAGGGGAACATATGCAATGAAATGAAAAAAATGACAGAATTTTCATATAAAGTTACACATTATCAAATCTTTTTAGCCGACATACTGATAACATTGTCTCTAAATGCTTTTAGGCCACTTCCCATTAACTCTTGGTAGGCATTTATCAGAGAGTCCATTGCAGCTAATTCCTGTTATTGATCTCCCTTGCTGTGTTTTTAATCTTTTGCAATGCATTAAATTCCTTTTATCTGTACATGTGCAAGGCCCCTTTCAATTAGTGTAGTTACTACTGTTGCAATAACATCTGATATTGATGTAAAATGTGCAGTAGTCAAAGAAACATTGTCAATATACAGGATACTTCAGTATGACTGAATCTACTCCCATTTCCAATTATTTCAGTAGGAGAATCCTTACTGCTTTATTTTTCACTATTGTCTAAATAACATTTTGATGTTTTAAATTCAAATCAACTATCAAAACACATACCTTGTTATCTGCTGCCTACAGAGTCCAGATTTTCCTTTTTTTTTCTGTTTTTAGGAAGAAAATATGTATTTTGCAATACTAACTTAGACACAGAAAGGACTCAACAGAAAAAATAAGGCAGTTTGCAGGCTAAGCACTCCAGTTAATGCTTTTCAGCTGTAAAGATGACATGGGTAATAGTTGCAAAATCAACTGGGCTCCTCATATTCACCTATTATCATCAGATCAAAACAACACTCTTTAAGTGTTCTTCAATGGCTTCTTTTACTGTGCCTTAATAATTTCTTTGGAATTATATGTGTCCATTCAAAATTGACCTTGCCTAGTGAGGTCTATTTTTAAAGGATATCTCCTACATTCAGAAACCCCTATTCAAACATTGGTTTATCAAGCCCTAAATTTCTTTCATTTTTATCAAGAAGCTTAGCCCTATTTCCTAACTAAAATAGCTTAAAGATTGAATCTCAATCTGTTTGATATAATCTAGCATATTCTGTGTAAACAGAAAATTCACACTACATCTAGTACTTACCTTGGAATTTCCTTCCTTTTTTTTTTTTTCCATGAAATCAATTTACCAGAGTCCGGTAACTCCTGAAATATATGGCTGTTTTCTTTACACTTTAATAGCTGTTCATGATCTACTTGGTTTTCCCCAGTGTTATTTCAGCATCCCCTCAGATGTTCTATTACACTGATCATCCCTAGTGCCTAAGAAAAGAAAAGAGCAAAGAAAACTATTTGCTGTATCACCAGGAGGTCTGGCTATACTTTTCAATTTGCTAACAGAAGCACTCTCAGCTGCATCCTGCCAAAGATTACCAGCCAAAGAATCTACCATTGTTTTAGGATATGATGTGTGACTGCAAGAAAGGAGGAAAGATAACCTCCTAAGGAAATTACATCTTGGAAGAATGTGCCTTGTTGTGCTGGTGGGTGTAGTGGGCCACTGCAGAAGACATTGTAAGGAGACAGTGTCTTTGAACAGTATCTGGGCAGAATATAATCACAGACCTTGATTGTAGAGATCTGTATGTTAGCGTGAAGAACCACTACGTAACCTGTGCTGTGACTGTCTTTGACTCATTCCTGTGGCAATGTGTAGGAGCATACCGCTCTCAAAGAACCTCAGTGACCACTGGAGGAATTTGACTGATTAACTGTAACGGAGAAGCCAGTACTTGATTCCCAGACAGTACATGTGGATGACACCATCTACCAACCTTGTCTTATCCTGAGATTAAACAGCGTATCTGCGTGTAACAGTCTGTCATGGTTTCGGTTTCAGCCCAGCTGGTAACAAAGCACCACGAAGCCGCTCACTAACCCTCCACCCCCTCACCCGGCCACCTTGGGATGAGGAGAAAATCCAAAGGCAGGCTTGTGGGTCGAGACAAGGACTGGGAGGGATCACTCCCCACTTATGGTCACGGGCAAAAGACAGGCTCAACTTGGGCAAGAAACAAAATCAATTTAATTTACTACAAGTCAAATAAAAAACAAGGGTATTAGGAAGAGAAACCAAACATCAGAACACCTTCNGGAACAGAGGATAGGGGTTAGGTCAGCTCACCACACATTGTCTCTGCCGCTCCTACTTCCTCAGGGGGAAGATTCCTCACTCGTCCCCTGCTCCACCGTGGAGTCCCTCCCACGGGAGACAGTCCTTCACCAACTTCTCCAACGTGGTTCCTTTCCGCATTCTGCAGTTCCTCACAAACTTCCCTGGCGCGGGTCCTTTCCACGGGCTTCAGTTCTTCCTGAACTTCCCTGGCTCGGGTCCTTTCCGCGGGCTGCTCTCCAGTCACACACTGCTCCAGCACGGGCTTTCCCATGGAGTCATGGCCATCTTCGGGATCCTCCGCTCCACCGTTCACCTCCCTGGGCTGCAGGGGGACAGCCAGCCTTCTCACCACGGGCTGCAGGGCCATCAGCCTCCTCAGGCGCCCCTCCTCCCCCTCCTTCTTCACTGACTCCAGTATCAGCAGAGGTGTTCCTCTCACGTTCCCCAAGCCCCACACTGCTGGTTCCCCTTCTTAAATATGTTCTCCCAGAGGCGCTACCACCGTCACTCCCTGTCTGGGCCAGAGGCGGGTCTGACTCTTTGGAGCTGGGCGAGGTTCTAGCAGCTTCTTAGAGAGCCACCTCTGCAGGCCCCTCCCCCACTACCAAAGAAAACCGCGCCACACAAACCCATAACACAGTCCTTTACCTGACAGCAGAAATGATTAATAGATTTGTTTACCTCTAAGAAAATGCTGTAAATCTTTAAGGAGCACAGTGGTGATGCGCCTCACCATGGACAGGATCTGCGGAGTGTGATCAACACTGCTGTGATCAACATGAAAGTGTTCATCTGATGCTGCAGCAACCAGCGTTCCCAGCATCACCAGGGACATCAGATTGCTATTACCTTTTCTATTGCTTCTGTCAACATCAGAAGGGACATAAGATTATTATTGCCTTTTCTACCACTATATTGCTATCTCCTTTTCTACTATTCTACGCTTTGCTCAATAAACTAGTTAATTAGCCTTGGGTGTCCATGCCAATCTTCTTGAGATCCAAAAAGAACTAGTAACTCCTCAGTACAAAACGGGGGGGGGGCTATAAACAGGCCACATAAGAGAACCCCAACATTGCTAGGATCTCCCTGTCAGAAAGGTCATTGAATCACCCAGTCTCATCTCTAGGAGAAGAAAAGGCCTCATGTTGTGGCAGGGGAGGGTTAGTTTGGATATTAGTAAAAATTTTTTGACTGAAAGGGTTGTCAGGCATTGGAACAGGCTGCCCAGGGAAGTCATTGAGTCACCATCCCTGGAAGTATTCAAAAAGCATGTAGACAAGGCACTTCAGGACATGGTTTAGTGGGCATGGTTGATGGTTGGACTTGATGATCTTAAAGGTCTTTTCCAACCTAAATGATTCTATGATTCTATGATTTTTCTTAAGTGAAGCTAAAATTTTCTCCCCTTTAGATCTGATGCTAATTATTCTTCTTTTCTGTGCAGACAAACTGTCATATAGTAATTCCTTAAGTTTTCTCTACAGCACAAATGAGCATTACTAAGTAACAGTGAATAAAAAATCACATTAAGGGAAAAAATCTGTATATTCACACACCACTAATAAGACTTTTGATTATGTTCTCTGTGTTGTTGGCAGAATAGATTAGGTTGATCATTAGCCAATTGCCAAGAAGGCCTCAGGCAAGAAGAGTATCAAAAAGACAATTTAACCATTATAAGCTTCTATATGTAAATTAACAGGAAATAGGAATACACATGAACAAACTATAGATTATCCATGGATTTTAACTTTCTTTTTCCCTACAGCTGTAGACAGTTCTGTGAAAAGTTTCTAGCTTTTACTCATGATGGGGTTTTTATAGGTGGGGGTTTTTTATTATAAAGGAATGGATTACACTGCTAACATATAGAGCGAGTTTAATGTACAATTTCATCACAACAGAAATTTTGATGCCAGCGTACTTTATCTAAATTTTCACTTCTGTTCAAACTGCAATATTTCATGGTTTGGAAATGTGTGGTAACTAACGTAGGCTTGCTTGATAAATCACTTTGCCCATTTCAGGAATCATTATAAATTATCTCAAGTAAAATGGCGAAAGAAAGTGGAGATTTGGATCAGATCACTGGTCTAGAAAACACTTTAGCTGAGTACGGCTTCTCTTTTTTCTTGGATTAATGGTATTAATGTGCTGTGGTTGAACACAATGGATGATACGGAAAATGAGAATGAAATCCAAAGCCTTACCTGAAATAATAAAATTGGATCATTTATAGCTTTGTTCTACTTTGGGGGCTAAGACATATGGGTAAGTTGTGAAGTACCATCTGATCTGCAGTGCAGTTACTGGACATGGGTCTAAAAAGATCAGATGTGCTAATTTAAATTATGACTTCAGTTATCACTGGGAGATAACCTAGTTTGTGTTACTTTCCTTTTTTCCCTCTCTGGAGTATGTACATATACAGTTCTTACAGAGAAGGATATGGAATAATCTGCCATGGGGCAACAGGTTCATCTGCTGGAGCCCTAAGAAGTGCTTACATAAAAAGAGTAGATTTGTTCCTATTGTGTACGCAGAGCGAAACCTAGCAATTTATGTCATAAAAATAGCTGGTAGTGCTTTGTTCCCCAGTTAGACCTACAGAGTCATGTTATCTTGGAAGGAGGTATTAGGATTTCTACGTTTACTAAATTTGAAGCCGTTACCATCAGCTCAATCCCATTACATTCAGGTGTTGTGTTAAGGCTTCTCTACGTGAGAGGTTATGCTGGAACAGCTATTCTTCAGCTGCTTTTCTTGATTAAGTCCATGTGTAAAACCCTTAGTTTCTGGAATAAGACAGATAATTGGAATAACACACTTTCTGGAGTTAGAGAAATTGCAGACAGACTTAATCAAGATGAGTCAAGCCATGTTAAACTAACACTTTACCTTATTCCAAATAAGCTTTCATGCATAGGAATTATGAACCTTACATCATAGTTTGAAGATAATGGAGTTACAGTGAACTTGGGTGAAAAAGAAGTTTCCTCTCTCATAAGAATGCTCAAGAATGTTTTGATTNNCTATTGTAATTATTCCCTTGTTCCATAAAAATAAAAAAAAAAAATTCAACTAGAAAATATAAAAATAAAACGCTGACAGAGGAAACTTGTGCTAAATGGTCATGGCCTGTAATTTTCAATTCATTGTTTCTACAAAAAATTCCCATCTGTGTCAAAGGTTAATTGTAATACAGCAGAAGTTCATTGTCTAAGAAGAAAGAAACCTGTTGTCATGCTTATCTCCTACATTTAGTATTCAAAGCTACTGACTAGAAGAAAAGATTTGGGTTTTTTACATACAAACCTGAATTATAGATGTCAAATATTATAAAACCTTTATTCCAGAACAGACCACTTACTACAGCTTCACCTGATATAGCTATAGAATGCTTTATTCTGTATTAGAGCACTTATTCCAGTTTTACCTACCTGGATGATATATTTGTAGATATTAAACTTGCCAGGTACTGAACATGATGCTAAGTACAAGAAGTAGAACTTCTCCTTTGAAAACACAGACTATGTTTTCCATCATTAATTAATTCATATCCTTGTACAATCTCAAGTAGAGCTGTGTTTCCTTCTTGGTATTGCTGACTGAAGAGACTGTTTAGATTATTACTTTCCCATGAAAAATTTATTTTATCAAAATGCACTGTTGGTGGTTACAGAAAATTGTCTGTTTTAAAAAAGAGGCTTGAAAATGAGCCAATCATGTAAAATCGGACTTTGAAAAAATGTGTGGGCAATGCTGACCGAGATAAGTAAAACTACAATAAACTGGACTATTGATGTCCATGGTTTTGGGGTCAAGTTTCCTTTACAGATCTCTTTATATATATAAAAGCGAGAATTCTTGTGGATCCACCTTTTCAGATTTGCAAAGCCATAGTTCACTCCCTCCCACCCCCACTTCCTGAAAAAGATGAAAGTTGAAACTCTGGGTGTTTCTGATTTTGTCTTACATGTGAAAGCAATGGTCAAATTGTGGGTCTCTGTGATTCCTGACCTTATTCACTTAAGCCTTATATATTTAAAAAAAAGTCTATGTTGCTGTTTGGGGAGGAGTAGAGGAATTGCTCCCTTAACAGTCTTCTACCTTTGGTTGAAGTATGACATATCTGGTCAATAGTTTCTGCAGACCCAGTTACCTTTTGTGAGTAGCAGGGGCTGAGAGTCTAAGTGAAGTTTCTCGCTATGAATTTGTACCACAGTCATTCACAAAGCAAAACCTTTTATGCAGGCTTTTTTCTCTCTTTTCAAGCATCATGTAGAATGGAATAATTCATGTGAAACCAAGTAATAACTTAGGCAGCTAACAATTCATAGATGAAGGTAGGATTACCTGGGACAAGAGCAAAGGAGAGAGCAAAAGAAAGATGCAAACAAAGAAAGAGAGAGAAAGAAAGGAGAAAAAGGGAAAGGGAAGGGGAATAAGTAGGGGAAGGAGAGGGAGAAGAGGAAGGGGAAGGAAGAAAAGACAAACAGTCAATGAGTGTCTTAAGAGAAGCAGCCAGAAAACATACAGTAGTTTTGAGAAATTATGGAAAAGCTGTGTTAGAATGAGAAAAGGAAATAATGTAATGTCCATAGTCTTAGCTGTCCTTGATCTATTTTTACAGTCAATTTCGCTGAGCTAGTGCTGACCACAGTTTAACTGTAAGAACTGGCAATAACAAACCAAGGTCAGCAGGCATTTATTTGTCTGGCGTTAATTCCAGACCAGATCACCTAAACTGATTTCTTAGGTCTGTTTGCTGAAATAGTGCATTTCAAGTGTGTATATAAATCTTGCCTGATAATTAACAG
>VYZV01023162.1:27282-54127 GCA_013401275.1 Pandion haliaetus | reverse complement strand
ATTTTCAGAGGAGCTCAAACCATACGGGATTCTCAAGGGATTTTGGAGAAATGCTCTTCATTACTCATATTTGAATCCATCTTTGAAACAGGTATCTAGAAGGTTGCAAGTGACAATTAATTGTTTCTTTTCTGTTTGGTAATTTACATAGTCATTTAGTTTGTTCAAAGTTAAACAAAACCCTGCTGACTTGGAGTAATAGCATTCTTAACGGTTTTACTGAATTAGAAATATATGCTAATTACAAATCACTAGAGGGTTAGGACTCAAATCAAATATTTAGGATATTGATAAAACAGGGAAATCACAGGAAAACATCAGTAAAAGTCATTGAACAACTCTAAAGAGAAGCCTGTCAAAGTGTAACAAGCGTTGTGCTGAAAATAGAAATTTCTAGTAGTTTTATAGTAAATGTAACTTCATCCGTCCTGAAATAATAAGTGAAAACTCTAAATACCTGCAAACGCTTGGAAGCTGAAACACAATTTAGACCACAACAATGATTTTCTTTTTCTTATACAAAATAAGGGCCATTTGTACAATTGTCAGATTCACACTCAATAAAATTTTAGAATAGTTTCAGGCATTATTTGCATGCTCAATTCCATGTACAAGTAAGTCTAGGACAAATTCTGACTTTTTGCCGCATAGGAAGTTAAGAAAAATTGACCAAAGGCAACTGCAAAATACTTTCTTCAAAAACACATTGTCTCCTGGCTGTCTGCTCCTTGTAATCTGAGGGACCTGTGGGATTTGCTGTAGCAAAAGGTTATCCAGGAACCTTAGGAAAGATGCAAATGGTTATTCATTTTCCAGGCACTGCCTACGGGCACACAAGTTTCTATCACAAGTTAAGCTCCTCTATTTGTCATTGGATAAGGCAGCTGTATTACATGAGAATCTGTTTTCCCAAAGAGCTTCTGAGAACCTGACAAAGGAAAGACGCTTCTTCATAGAAATGTACACAACAATCTCTTCTTATAAGTATCTCTTTTGAAAATAGCATTCAAACAGCCTGAAATTACAAAAAATGTTTTTTCTCCTACCTTTGTATTTCATATAGTTAGATAGTTGTACCTGCACAGCTAGGGAACAATACATCCACATAAAGTTACAACAGCATTATGCAGTCAATTTCATTATCCAGCTTAATAATGCTGGCACCTGTGATGGCAATAGAAAAAAAGAAAGCTCTGTATCTCTATGCAACAGAACTATTACGGCACCCTTTGATTTCAGTGGATAACTATTTGGGACTTACATTATCAAGGAACATTGCTTTGTTTTCTTTATAAAACAGAACACTTTGGTTTCAAAGACTAAAACTCACGAGGTTTTATGTAGGTTTACTTGGCAGCAACATTTCACACTCATCTCTGAGGTGGGGCTCCAGCTGTTGCAGCTCTTAGATAGGAGTTGTTTCCATAGGAAGCTACAGCGCTTTGCTCCTCGTTGACCAAACTACCACATTTCCCTCAACAATTTCTCCACCAGAAGAGAATGTAACTCATCAACCTTTTTGCAGGTGCAGAAATACCAGTCTTACATAAAACTTTGCCTGTTGTACACCGTCTCCCTTGTGCAATTTTAAATTTTATTTTTTGCATAAATGTATACCCAATGCTATTAACTTTGAAGTATAACCTTTGAAATAAATGAACAGGAAAGTAGTGGAATAAAAAAAAAATCTGAAATTATGCTGCATATCTTTTCAAACAATTAAACTGCCATCTTAAAATGTAGCAAACTAATTAAAGGTTTTGTGAAAGTCTAATTTGTCTCTTCCAAGGTTATGCAAGGAAACAGTAAAAAGCAATGTTAATTCAGGACTTTTAATGGAATAATAAAAATAAGACCAGTTATTAGTAAGGAGTCTAAGGCATAAACAAAATTTTCGTGAATGGCAAATGCACAGGTCTAATTGCAGCGTCCTTTAATGGCTGGTAACTAAAGATCGATACTGTGTGATAACACATGCAAAAAAGATTTAATTTTGTCACATGCATGCAATCAGATTTTTCTGGTTATTTTTCTAAGAAGAGAGGCTGAAAAGAGACCTTTTTTTTTTTTTCCATACTGAGAAAATGTTGGTTTATTACATCCTAGACAAAAAAGAGATTACCTTATGTTTAATAACTGCTCATTCAGTTTATAATAAAGGAAATAACAGTTTCATATGTGGGTCCCACCAGCTTACATGAAAAACCAATACAAAAATACAATGAGTCATTACTCTTTGAAGGGCTAATACAGATTCTTTTTGACAAATTGGTAGTTGTGCTTATTATAAGGAAACACCAAGATGTTAATTTAGTTTTCCATAATTAGGAAAAGGTGAGACATCTTTTAAAAGAATGCATCACTATTACAGTGTAATGATTTTCTTATACCCTCCTATTATTTTCTTAATTTGTTTATATTTAAACTTTTCCCCAACTAGTAGTAATTAAATATTGACATAAAACTGTACAGTTTGAGAACATTCTCAGCATGTAAATTAACATGAGGTAAGGATTTTTTTACATCACATGTATTTTTGGTAAAAAATAGACAAATTGAACTTGTAATATACCTGTAATCTACCTATAAGAGCAGACTGTTCCCTATTTTTTAAAATATCTGTTTCTTTTTTAATTCAGGAATATAAAGTCATATATAAAGCTTAGTCCATTAAGTTATATTCATGGATACAACTAGATTTTGTCCTTAAAAGTTTGTTGGTGATCCTAGACTTTACAAAGAACATTGTGATGACAAAAATACAACATTTGCAAATGCAAATACTGTGAGTAATGTATATAAATCCATAGGTGCATACAGCTCCCAACAGATGTCACTGCATCAGAATCCTGAACCACTCTTTATGTATTGTCCTATATATTTAGTTTAAGAAGTATTTAATCCAATTCCACATATTAGGTATTTCTATGAAAACCAAGAAGCTGGACAAAGAAACAAATCAGTTGGTTTTAGCTATGTGTGAACTGATTTTTCATTTCAGCAGGCGAACAAGCCAAAATAGAAACATCCCCCTTTACTCTCAATTGTGGGAAATGAGCCACTTTTTTATTTATAAATCTTCTGCCAAAAGAAACAAACCTTCACTTCACTGTCACTTCCCCTCAAGCTTAAACAAATGAAGTGAAACAGTCAACTCTTTTAGATCTACAACAGTATGTTTCTTTTCAGGTTTTCTGAGAAATTTAGAGAAAAATATAAGACTATATTCACAAAGCTGCCGGAAGAGGATGAAAAGTTATTTTACACTTCTTTTATATGAATTGCATACCAGTACAAGCACTCAAATTCAATTATTTTTTCTTCCTCTGAGTGTTCAAACTCTGGCTCTCACTTTCCAAGAGGCCCAACAAGTTAAAAATACATTGGGAAACCAGGAGAGGAAGTCTCCTTAATCTCTCCTGTCTAGTCTGTTCTATCTTGTATAAATAATTCGATATTCATTATGGTTAGGACTGGAGGCTAGGTGCCTCCTCTTTCCAAAGAGCATCAGACTGGACTCATTCTCACTTTCTCATTCCATATTCCAGTGATTATTTAAGTACTTTATCCAACGGGAAAAGATTCAGAAGGAGGGAAATGGGAGATTTGCTGGTTAGCATATCCTATGCAAGAAACTGACAGATTTAAGACTTAAGAAAACATAGTTCAAGTCTTTATCCTGACAGAAAAAGAATTCCAGCATTTGTCTCCCCCAGGCCCTGTAGAATTCCCTACTCTACATAAATCCATTCGTTAGCTGAAGGTAAAGGTTTCATAAATTATGTGTTAAAACCAAGTTATTTTAAAGTAAAGAATGTATTTTTCTAGGGAAGTAATACAGGACCTATGGTAAGTGGAAATGGGATAAAATCCAAAACAAGATATCCAAGAATCATTGAATCAGATTAGCCTCATATCTATAGCCTATAACATAAGTGGGGAAATAAAAATATAGTTAATCTATCAGACATATGGTAAAACATCTGATAGATTACCTATGGGAATTAACAAGTGGGACAACATGAGACCTGGTGCGAGAATTGTGTGGTAGATAGTGAACTGACTGAAAAACAGCTGGCAACTGACAGATCTGAGAAGGGAATAATCAAGCCAGGATCAACTACTAACAGAGTTACTCAAGGATTAGTCATGGTACGGATCTTGTTTAATATTTTCATTACATTACATTTCATGCAGACACAAAAAGTAAAGGCTAGCTGATAAAATTTGTTAGTAACACAACGTGAAGCAGACCACAGCATGATACAGAGGTAACTGGAGGAATATGGTGGTGAACAACACTAAAGCAAGCTGATACACTTAAGGAGGAACAAGAGTAAGTTCTGCTCTAAACAGCTGGAAAAGAAACATAGTGGAATGCAGCTGGGTTATTGCTGACAACAACGTGACACATCCATCATATAGCAAATGCAATTCTAAGATCTATGTAATAAGGTCCCCAGAGTACCGCAAGCCCTATGAAATAAGACAAAATGGTCTTGTCTTGTTTAATTTAGTAAAATGAACTGAGATGTGATAAGATTGTTCTATCTAAATAGATGGAGTGGTTAAGGGTAAACACAAGAGAAGAAGAAAAGCTATTTAAAATAAACAACAATGTTGACCTAATAAAAATATTTCTAGATGGCCATAAATACATTTGGGTTAGAAATTAGAAGTTGTAATCATCAGAACCAGAATATTCTGTAATAGCTTTCCAATAGGAGTAGTAAGGGAAATAAACCAAACTAGTTATAAGACAAAGCATGTTTCAAAAATAAAAATGTTGTATATAAACATCTGTTTCAACTAATGCTTGCCAAAAAATAGACAAGTATCCAATAAAACCTTGCCTAGTATTCTTGCCAAATTGCCCAGTGAATTGCAGAAGAGCACAGATTTTTAGGATCTATGACTCTGAGACAACTTCTCCATGACAACTGCTTTGGAACTGGGAACGTCAGAAGCATTGAGAGCGTCAGTTTTAGATGGTTATCTGCTTTTCAAAATTCAAAAGCAACCTGGTAGTTCAGGAAGTTCAATGTTGCATTTTCAGAGTACCCTTTGCAGTGACGTTTACACTGAGCTCTGGAATATTTCTGGGTCACAATAAAAAAAATGCATTTTCTAACTATCAGTCAGTTAGGAGAGTGAAAAGTGTAAGATTTGTTTTAAGCACTGGAACTCCTTGGGACTTTAGGGGTGACCCTAAAAGTTTTCCTGTTCTAGCTTACTTAACAATACTGATTTCAGGGGAGATAAGATTACTCCACCTGGCTGCCACTCAAAATATAATAGAAAGGACTGCAGCAGTTTATATTTGGCAACTAAGGGTGATCCTTACATGGAGCAAGCAGAACATTTGGCCAAATTTTCTGTGTAAAACAGAAGTTACATTAGTTGATAGGCCTACAAGAACTTGTAGGTAGTAAAAAATACAGACACCGAGCAAACCTTTATACTCCTTTCAGCAAAACCCATTACAGAACTGGCTGTGCTCCCAAGGGACAGCAGGAATGAAATACCTATAGAATCAGGTCCAAACGCTTTGACAGTCTACAGCTCCTCTCAAAGAAAACCAGCAGAATTTTGTTATACTTAAATTAGGTCTTCGGTACCATAAGACATTGATAACATTTAGATTTGTTTTTATCTGAGAAGACCTAGTTTTCCAGAGAACTGCACCAGGTAGCTTTGTCAATCATAAAGCCAACATCCATACCAGCATAAATGTGCAACTGATACCATACAATTTAGTCACAGTCCTAAAATGTGTTAGTATAGAGATGCCTCAGGAACAGCTTTGAGAGAGAGAGAAGGGTTGCCGAGAAGACATCCAGCTTAACAGTACACACTCAGAACAGTGCACCTTGTCCTCTAATGTGTTGTGAGTGTTAGGTGCAGAGGCAGGAACTGGACCATGTTTCTAGAATGTTTCCAAACCCTATGAGATATGTTCATCATCATTAAAAGAGTGCCTAGATTAATCTTTTCTGCTCCAATCATGAGAAAAGTTTCCTTCTTTTGACTGTAAGTGGCACTGTCTTGTCTAGATATATCTTTGTCTCTTCATACTGTTGTTTTAGATGACAGCTTTCTAACCATTTTAATTTGGCTTTATTACCATGGATGCAGCACTATGATCTCATGATGTTAAAGAACATGGCACCAAATTATGCTGCCTGAAATTAAAAACTAATTAAATATTAAAATATCCTCTCTATAACCATAGCATACTATAGAAATTATGACTTTCCAATAACGTGTATTTACTAATTTACACTCATTGGGTTAACAAAAGTTATGGCCAAATTTATATGATGAATTCAACAAAGGCAAAGCAGTTGCACAATTTATATGCAAATCATCAATATAGTATGTCATTAAAGGGCGGTTTCTAAATGATGCTTATACTAAGACATATTAAATATAAAAGTGAATATACAAAACCAGGTTGAAAGCAATCAATATTTATTGCTGAATATTTTGTCCCTTAAATCTAAAGGTGAATTATAAAGGTATGGTTTGATGATTTTTTGTTATTAGTGAATTTCACTACCTTAATTAAACCTGTTTTAGCTCTCATTATATACAAGTAGGAGTGCTTATGTAGTCAGCTGCCGCATTTCAGCTGTGTAGTACCTTTTTATTAAGCTATTTTAAAAAAATCATGGGCAGTTATTTGTCCTTCTAGTAAAAACATTCAATTCCAGAGAAAAAATGGAGATGACAAAAAATGAGTAAATTTCTTTCTGCTATTACTGTTTCCACCCCTCTCAAGCTGCAGCTAACAAGGAAAAAAGAGAAAAAAAAAAAAAAAAAAAAAAAAAAAAAAAAACAAACAAAACCAAAAAAAGCATACATAAGCTCTGAAAAGGATTTGCTATTGTTTCTATTGTATCTGATAGATCACAACCCCAACTGACCCGCTAGGAAAAAAAATGGGAGAGTAATAATCAACAACCCATTGCAAATATCACATCAAAAGAACATTGCCAGTGTATTTTGCTGTGAATTCTGATTTTTAAATCAAACCAGAGAAAGGAACAGTGATTGAAAAAAGTCAGGTGAAAAATACGATTTCTTACACTAAAATTTTGTGACTATGCTATATACAGTTTCTAATAAAATCTAAGGCATGAAGTCTAGGCATGTTCAAAAGTGAGATTTGATCTTAACACCTAAACTCTAAATGAAGCAGTATATAAAGACCCAACTCCAGAGAGCATGTAAAGTATCACACTTCACAGAAAGATACAGGTAGCAAATAAGAAACACACTATAGAAGTGAGAAGATAGGACTTAATGTAAGATCAGCAGTCATAATATACTAACCACCCACCTATTAAAAACCCAAGCCATTTCAGGGAAAGAAAAAGTCCTTCTACAAGAGAGTCTGATCAGCATTTTAGTGTGTGATGGGTTAACCTTGGCCAGCAGCCAAGATGCTCACCCAGATGCTCTCTCACTCCCCCTTCTGAACTGCACCGGGGAGAAAATAAGATGGAAAATAAGATGTGGACAGAGATAAAGACTGTGAGATCACTTACCAGTTACCAACATGGGCAAAACAGGCTCAGATTCATTCCTTCATTAACGATTTCTCTACCCACTGCCCCTCATCCTGAGTGTCACAGGGGAATGGGGTTTGCAGCCAGTATGTAAGAGTTCCTCTCTGCCACTCCTTCCTCCTCACACTTTTCCCCTGCGCCAGTGTGGGTCCGCTGCAAGGGCTGCAGTCCTTCAGGATAAACCAGTTCCAGCGTGGGTCCTCCACAGGCATAGTTCCTTCGGGTAATACCCACCTGCTCCGGCATGGTCCACTCCACAGGCTGCAGTGAAATACCTACTCTCCCATGGTCTCTTCTAGGGTCTGCAAGGGAATTTCTACTCCAGCACTTGGAACACCTCATCCTCCTCCTTCTTTTCTGACTTTGGTGCTCGCAGGGTATAATTAAGTTGAATGAAACTGTATTTATATCATATTGTGATAAAACACAAAATCAAGTCCAAGAATTATTCCCTTTTCAGGATCTATTTTATTAAGTGTGCCACCTATGACAGCACACTTACAGAAAAGGGTGAGCCTAAAAGAACTTGAAATTTGAAATCTGAACAGGTCTAAAATCCTTATTGAGCCTATTAGGTGGATGAATCTGCCAGATGGTGTTGAAGATGTTTAGAAAAAGCACCTTCATGTGTGAAATGTTCATTTTATATAAAACAGCCCGACGTGTATTTGTCTTGCTTCAGTTAGCCTAATTAGTATGGAGAAACAACCATGTGACAGAAAGAGTTATCAATGCAATGGTAAATAAAAGACAATAATCTAAAAATTGCAGTGGCATTCAAATATTCTTCTCTCTCTGTGAATCAACAGCAACAAAAATTTTATTAGATGATTTATCATCTTTTCATAACAAAGCTTCATCGGTGTTGTCTGATGATGAGAATATGATGTCAGGGGTATGAATAATGTCATGAATCATAAAATAAATTAAGGTTGTTATTTACAGTGATCAGAAACACAATATTAAAAAAGGCTAATCTTGTATATTTTCTGTGACTGCAATTAGCCATGTGCCAAGGGCTGTTACACACTATTTATATTCTTTTAAATTCAGGGGTAGATGAAAGCCTCAATGGAGTGAGGAATATCAGGGGACTGTACAGCTTAATCCATGTCACATGAGATGCTGTGTGCACAGTGCCAGCCAATAATGAAGGGGAGAGGAAAGAAAGTTCTCTTTCCATCGTGAGCTCTTCTCTCCAGTAAATCTTCACCTGAAAATGTTCAAACTAAAGCCTCAGTGACACAAAGGCTTTGGGCTAACCTGCAGCACAGTGATGGGTGAATGTCATGTAACATGGAGAAAGTCTACATAAAACTATTTGACATGAGAAAAACTTTCAAGGTGAAGGCCTAACCATCTTTGGAAATGCTGGCCTATTTCTCACCCACTGCTGATTTGAGATCTCATTCCAGGATCCCAGACAAATCTGAAATTTCCTATATTGCAGAGAAAACACTGTTGCAGTCTAAAATTCAGAAAAATATGAAACCAGGACTGTATATTAAAAACAGGAAGCGTGCAAAGGAAGACTTGTCTTTTTTTTTTTTCCCTCCCCCCACCCCAACCTCCCAAAACCTTTGGAAGAGGAAGAACTAGGTTAAACAGTTTGATTAAAGTCAGCTGTGTGGACTGAAAAAAGTCACCTCTCTTAAGCTTCTCCCATCTGTGTGAATGAATGGGCATGCCAAGAACGAAAGCCTTACTGCATATTTAGCATGTCATCAGCATCAATAGTCCTCATTTTGACAGCTGTTGCAGTGACAGTTGTGCATGTGGAGAGAACATGAAGGAGAACACCAGCTTCACCAAAGGGTACAATCCCATGAAGCTGGCCTGCAGCAACCTTCCTCATTCTTCAAACCTGCTTAAGAAACAAAGGTTTCTATGTTTAGCATAACACTATAGCTGTGCAAAATTAATCCACTCTAAAAGAAAAGATTAGTATATGTACTCATGTGCACACACACACACAAAATGTATATTCTGGGGACTTAAGACATTTTACTTGAGATGTTTGCACTTCTCCAAATGTTCCTGTTCCATGAGAAAATGGGTCATGAGTTTCTGTCTTACTGCCTGAGAAAACTCAAATGCTAATTTGCTTCCAATTTTGGAGTATAAGTACAAGCAATCCATTTTCTTATTATTTTCCTTGGAAATTTAATTTGATGTGTTCAAAAAAGGGCACCAGCCATGCATAAAATCTTGATAGTTTTGTGTTTAATTCAGATTTTTATATAATTTCCCATTTGACTTTAAGCATTACTTTTCTTGATGATAAGTCCTATGAAAATTATTCAAGTAACAGAACTAATGACTTTGAGAAATGACTGTGTAATTTGGCTTTCTGAAAACTGTGGGATATTGCTACAGTGCTTTTGGGGGGGGAGAAACAAATCTAACTTCATTTACAGTGGCTAGCAATATTTGGATGCACCTCTGATGCAATGAACTCAGAGGACAGAAATCAACTTACTAAAAAACTTATCTCTTCCCTCAGTTCATACAAGTGCAATTTCTAGAAATGTTACATTTTTTAAAACGAATTGGCATATTGCAGTCCTGTGTCCCCATCTCCATTCATTGACAATTTCCTCCATGCACTGATCCACACTTTATTTTTATGAATGGAACAGAAAAGCAAGAAAAGTTTAAAAGAAAAAAGGTACCTGCAACTGCACAGAAGGCAGCATGGCAGCTGAGAAAGATTCTGTGGCATTACCTCCAAGCAGAGCATATTCCTACTCTGCAATTAGTGTTAATGAATCTGACTTGGGCACTGCATAGAGCATCATAAAACTTAAACTCCACATCTAAATTATAGAGCAGAAGTAGCCTATAGGCTTAGCTTGAAACTAAATTTACCAACTGTCGACTTTGCTTAACAAGTAGTGCATCCTAAAAGCCAGCTCTGGGTAATCTATGCTGATTGACCCAGTAAGAAGAAGGGAAAGGGGGAATATACTGCCTATGCTTCAGAATTGCCTCAGTTATATATATATATACAGAATACGTAGGAACCCAGGAATTCCATCTAACTGTGTTGCCTCAAGGGCCATATACCTTGTACCATTTGTTTGTAATGAGGTCACATGGCTGACAATACAGAGGCAAGAAACCCTGGGGTCCTTCCTAAAAAGTAAAAGACAACAAGGACAAGAAGACCTTTAGGCATTCCTAAATTAATTATTTTCATTTTTTCAAAATATTTTAAAATTTATTTTATTTCCCTACAATAGCCTTTTTTAAAAAAAAATCCCTATTATTTTGTTCCAAAACAGAACCACTTTTTCCCAGAAATTATGACATTTGGTTAGCTGCAATAATGGCCCCTAAAAACATATCATCCCTCTTCAGAAGCAACTGGTTCCTCCTACCCACCCTTATCACTCATGCTTGGGTGTTTCCAGATAAGCTGACACGTTGGAGGAATTCAGCAGTCACAGACTGCCTCCAGCTCAGCTGAGCTCTTAAATTACTCGCTGTGTTTGCGTGGCATTTCTGATATCCATGGGGAGATCCTCTAAGCTGGCCCAGTCACTGTGAAGTAAACAACACTCAGCTTCTCCACCTGGCTTGCCCTCCCACCTCCAAGCTGTGTCCAGCTACAGAACTGCACCCCTCTTTTTGGAGATATGTCTTTTTTTTTTTTTTTTCCTGTTATGTAGGTGGAATTCCTTCTGTTGCCATTGTCACTGCTGTCTTTTCAGGCCTTATTTGTTTTACGAGAAGTGCTGTAGGTGCCAAAACAGCACTCTGGCTATTCGTATGGGCCATATCTCTTTTGCAAATAGCACCCTCCTAATAAATATCAGGCTTAGGATTTCAAATACTGGAAACAGAAACCAGCAAACATTGCATGCTAAAGGATAATGAACCTTACTATACCAAGCCCTCAACTTCTGTTTGGTCTATAGCACATCTTTCATAAAACTATACAGTCCTGCTATGAAGTTCTTACATAGTCTGAAATTCACCAGATCTCTGAACACATTGCTCCATTTTAATTACCTCTGTCATTAAAAACCCGTGTTTCATTTTGTCGCCATTTTTTAGTTTCAACTTTCAATCTTTGAATCTAGTCTTCCCTAAATGATGTTTTTTACTGACAGGTTAAGGAATTATCCTCAGTCAGGAGTCTGTTCCCCATGCAGGTATTTAATTGGTTAGATGGCTTGATATTCAGATAAACCTGGTAGTTTAAAATTCCTTACTCCCAATTGTGACGGTCTGACAAATTATAGCCAATGTCTCAAACATTCATTAAAGAACTTTGGTGGGGAAGATGGTCTCTGTAAACGCACTGGAGTTATGTGAACAGGAAAACAGAAGGCTGGAGGAGAAGGCCCCACGGGGGGTGGACTGTGCTTCTGCAAAGCCACAATTCCTTATCTTAAGCGACCCTGAGAAGAAGCACAGCATATGCGCCTGAAGGAAAGGCCAGACAGCAGTCATGCCTGCAGGGAGAGAGAAGCAACTCCCCAGTGACCACCCAAGCCCAAAGACCCATTTCCAGAGAATCCTGGGAACGTGAACTATGCACGTTGAGACCACTGACTCATTTCTGGAGCATTCCTGAGCTCACACTGCGCTTGCTCAATAATGGGAAATCCCCACCTGCAGGCGTGTATCCTTTAGGTATGAAAGAAGGGAGGACAAGTTCTCGGGGCACCCTCCAGAACTGGATCTCTAGACTGGCTGGACCAACGCTGGACCCAGGACTTGTAAAAACCTTTTCTTCCTCTCTGCCTTTCTTTCTCTCTCTCTCTTTTTTTCATAGTCCCTACACGTTATCTTTTTAAATATAAACCCTTGACCAAGTATGGGACTAGGAGTGGATCTAGCCACCCCTGGGGTCATCTTTGAGAAGCAGTCTAGAAAGCAAGGGGTCCCCTCTGAACTTCATGACTCAATGGGAGGGCTCTCCTTATTTTCTTCTCTGAATTGATTCCCAAATAAGTAAGGTTTGCATATGGTTAGCATGTGTTGCACCGTTTACTGACACAGTTTCATGTTCCTTTTTCTGTTTCTTTTTCTATAACTCGCTTCTCCTTTCAAATGGTGGCTTAATGACATGATACAAGGTTTATATTGATAAGTTCACTTGTACTTGAGCAAGGTTAGCTTGGCTAAATAAATGTTGATTGTTGCTGAACTCCCCTGGTATTGTTTCACCTCAATACTGACAAAGGAAATCCACGAACTGAGTCACTCCACCCTTGGGACAGGACATCTTAAATGGCATCGCGGGCAGGATTTCCCTTGTTGGAAGGGAGTTTCTAACAGGATACCTGTGGCAGTACACCCTCCCCTGACAGGAAATGAAACTTCTCCCAGCAGGGAGGAGAGGAAAAAAAAAACCCAAACCCTAGAGGCTGCAGGTTGAAAATTGAACTGGCCAATTGAGATGCGCCAGGTACACTGAAGTGACCTTTTGGCCAATAGGGATTAAAATGACCACACTTCAGATTCAACAGGGGTATAAACAGAGTCCCACCAGAGGACATTTTGAGACAGAAATCAGTCCTCCTTGGAGCAGCAGGTTTGGAGTCAGGGACTCTCCCCTTGGGTCGGGATGCTGCCCTAGGTAACTCCTGCAAGTTGAGAGCCCTCATCTTTTAGTTAAGTGATATGCACATTTTGAGTCATCATTTCTAAACCTGAAGAATTCTTAAGTCAGCTGTGTAGTACTAATTCCCTTTACATCATTGAGCCTGTGGTTTACAAATGTTATCGGAGTTCAAACTTTTTACTGAAGAATAAATATGAGTTTTAAAACCCGTTGGATTTGATTGTGCGTGCCTCCGTAACAATACCGGACCTCCACTTGGAGAATGGGCAGGGAGGATCTGGGAAGGATCTCTCAACAATAAGTTGGGAGGGATCCAAGCAGTGGCACACATGGACAAGGGAAACATCTGTGTCTAACTGTTCCCCTGTTTTAGAGATGCTAACTGCCTATAAAGCCCTCCCTTCTCCACTAAAAGTAACCTGGGCATGAGACCACTGGCACAACCCAAAAGCCATTGTAGGAAGTATTGAGATGCTAGCAAAAGAAGGCAGGTTTCACCTGGGAAAAGGGAAGGCTGTAGTGTGTGCAGTTTCAGGGGCCGCACTCCTAGCAGCCCAGGAAGACAGAAAGGAAACAATGAGAGCTAAGCAGGAAGATGAGAAGATTCAGTCCGTGCAGGATTTAAAGTCCTGCAAGATCACTTAACTTCCAAGCGTAATACAATGCAGTGGTTTCACACCACCTTGTTCAATGCTTTAGACTGGGAAAGAATTCTGCAAGCCAAGGCAGACAAACAATCCGACCTGGACTTAGACTTGGAAAGTCTAGAGGTAGATCAGGAGGAACAGGCAAAGTATTTATACCCAAATCAGGAATTAGAATGTACCAGAAAAGTTTTTTACCCTGAGGGTGAGGGGATAGCAAGGAAGCCATTAATTAAGACAGAAACCATAGACAATGGCCGAAATGGCAGAGCACCACAGGTGACTATTAAGATGATACCATATTCTGCCACTGAATTATCTAAAATTGAGGAAAAGTATATCTGACTAGCAAAGGAGACCATAACAGAGTATGTGTGGAGGGTGTCATTAACCAGTGGCAACCGGATTTTATTGTCAGAAGATGAAGACCAAGGATACTGGGGGCCAGGAGTGTTCCTAACTATCGAAGATCCTAGAGAACCATGGTCTCCTCCTTATTGGGCAGGGGGAATAGACCCAATGGAACAACGAGAGCCAACACAGATAAATACCCCTTCTATAAACCAGTTAACCAAGAGCTTACAGAAAACCGCTTGCCTCCAGTTAATGCATTAGTGCCACAACAGCCCTCCTCGATGTTGTTAAATGCCAATCCCAATAGAATATGACTCCTCTAATTTCAGGTTTTCCAGATTCTTTGAAATTATATGACGTGTAGCTGCAGGATAGACTATACGATGTGATAATGCCTAGAGGAGGCAGGCAGAATGCAGGAGGACCCTGACCTGGGGAGAAGTGGCACAGGAGTTGATTAACTATGGCCGGAGAATGGATCTAACAAGGGAAGAAAGGGCTAATGAGGGCTAAGCCTGTTATCCTCTGAATAGAAAGGACCTGGCCAACCTCCTGTCTAGGACTGTAAACACCAAAAAGCTGTATGTATGGGGCTAGACAGAACTTATTTTGGGCAGAAGGGATAGAAAAGGGAATTCCCCAGGACATGATGAATGGCCACTGGGTAGACTGGGTAGAGAAGAGAATGGCAATTCGAGTTTCCCGCAATCTCTGTGAGGCTTTTGCAGTCAACACCGATTCTTCCTCCAGCCAAGCCTGTTAATGTCGCTCCTTATGCTTTGCATTGGGAGCAACAGAAGGGATCCCTTCAGTGATAACTGTGTTACGGGAACATAGTTATTCCTATACACTCACCCTGTAATTCCCCGGTATGGCCAGTCTGCAAGCCAAGTGTGAAGTGGTGATTGACAATTGGCTATCGACTCTTGAACGCCAATACTGGCCTATTAACAGCTGCAGTCCCCAATATAGCAGAATTAATTGCAACTATACAAGAACAGGGTCACCAGACTTAGCAACCATTGATGTGAGAGATATGTTCTTTATGGTTCCCTTACAAGAAGCAGATAGGGACCGCTTTGCCTTTACCTGGGAAGGTGTACAATATGCATTTACATGACTTCCCCAAGGCTATTGTCACTCACCAACTGTCTCTTACTATGCATTAGCCAAGGAACTAAACCAGATCACTCCTAAAGATGGAGTATATCAGTATATTGATGATGTCTTAATTGGAAGAACAGACACCACTGCAGTGGGGCAAACCCAGACAGAAATCATTACCCATTTAGAGAACTTAGGGTTCCAAATTCCTGCTGAAAAGGTGCAACTCCCATCCCCCAAAGTAAATTTTCTAATTATCTGGTGGAAAGGAGGGACTCTGTATATACCTCCCAAGACCTTGTCCACCCTCGAACAAGTAAAAATGCCTGAAAATAAGAAAGAATTGCAGCATGCCCTAGGCTTGCTAGTTTTCTGGAGAAAACACATCCCTGACTTTTCTATCATAGCTCACCCTTTATGTGATTTAACCAGTAAAAGAATTGCTTGGGACTGGACACCCATCTATGAAATCCTATTCATCCTATAGGGTTTTTCTTACATAGATTTAAGGACACTGGAAAACAGTATTCAATTTGCGAGAAAGGACTTTTTGTGGTTAACCTAGCCTTACAGGAAGCCGAGAGAATTATACAGCAGCAGCCCATCATCTCGCGAGGGCCCTTTAAGATCCTGAAACCAATATTGGCTGGAATTCCTCCCCCCGTAGGAGTAGCTCAACGAGAAACAGTAAGGAATTGGTATGCTCAGTTAGACCACTACTGTCACACTAGACAATAGAGGAAAGAACACCCAAAGTGCTCCAACCACAGGATCCCCCTTCTGATCATCCAGATACAGAACCCCCTCCATTGTACATCAAAGTGGCTACCCCTTTTAAGCCCCATTTAATAAACATGTGGTTCACTGATGCTTCCACAAAAGGGAAGGAAATACACGGAAGTATCGGGCACTAGCATTACATATTGATTGAGGGGAGCATGTGATAACTGGGGGAGAGGGTAGCACCCAAGCTTGGGAGTTAGTTGCTGTGTGGAGTGTAGTCATTAAGGAAGCTGAGATGACACAACTGGTATACATTTATACTGACTCCTATGCAGTGTTTAAAGGATGTGCTGAATGGTTACCGTTCTGGGAACAAAACCAATGGGAAGTAAACCAAGTGCCAGTATGGCAACAAGGCAAATGTGAAGAAATACTGAATATCGCCAAGCAGATATCTTTCTCGGCAGGCTGGATTGCTGCATACCAGGAGAGAAGTAACCTGGTTCACCTCCTAAATAACCAAGTAGGTCCCTTAATGCGGTCTACCCAACCTTGCCATCAATGGTGAAACAGAGAAATGGGAACACCTTCTGGAGTGGCTGCATGTGAAGTGGGGCCACTCAGNTGCATGTGAAGTGTGGCCACTCAGGGAGTAAAGACCTGTGCAAAGAGGTTATTAGTAGAGGATGAGCTGTTACACGAAAATTATGTAACACTGTTATTTCTGCATGTGGTCAATGTCGAATTCATTTGGAAAAACATAACCCTTTAAAAGAGCAACCCCTACATTTAAGGAGAAACAAAGGTTTATGGCAAACATGCAAAATTGACTATATTGGCCCCTTTTGGGTACCAGAGCGAAAACGATATGTGTTAGTGGGAGCTGAGGTAGTATTGGGACTAACAAAAGCTGAAGCCGTATCCAGAGCAACAGGAGAAAATATGGTGGAAAATTTTAAAGTATGGTTTAGCTGCTTACCCAAGCCTCAGTCAATTCAATCTTGTAATGGGAGCCATTTCACTGCTGAAGTAGTACAAGAATGGGCTAAGGGTGAGGAAATCCAGTGGGTTTTTCCACACCCCTTACTACCCTCAAGCTAATGGTATTGTGGAGAGAATGAAAGGACTTCTAAAATGAGCTCTGAGGGCCCATGACCCAAGATGGGCCTCACGAGTACCTGAAGCAGTGTACCAAATCAATTGCCAGTGGGAAGCAAATGGCTGCCCCTGACTCCTGGCGTTCTGTCCCACACCTCCTTCTATTGTTCTAGGGACAAAAGAAGGCAAAGACCCCGCACGCTTGCTCTACTATGCCGGACAACTGGTATTAGTGGAACTGCCTAATGTAGGCTTAGTACCCCTTGTTCTAACAACCCCATTAAACAAATATGCCTGGGTAGCGACTGATGGCCATGGGAAGGAGCATCATATCAATACGTGATGGATGATCCCGTCTTTTTAGGATGTCCTGAAGTAAAGATGTTGCGATTTCAAGTGGCTGATCAGAATATGTTTTTCTGTATCCCACTAGCTGGATTCCGACATGCGTATCAGTTAAGATGCACAGTATAACCCCAACCCCCTGCTGTGGTTCTAAGACTATACTTGCTTGGTTGCTTGCTTATGTCTTTGCTTCTTTTGTATTTCTGACTAGTGATGCTGTGTTGATTTCTCAGGATTCCTGAGTTGGGGGGAGGACATAGGGAGCTTGGCAGCAGATGGTGTTGAATTTCTTGCAGGGGCACCTATGCCACGCAGGAGCAAGAGGTTGCTATAAATTTACTAGGCTTTTTACACACAATCAGCATATTCTACTGATCTACTGATGCTTTAATCAAAGTGATTCCAGTCAAGAGAGCTTGAAATATAAGGCTGGTTTGTATGCACCCATAATAAGTAACACATGTGCACGTGGCCTGCACGAGGGTGTTTTACAGAACCTGCATGAGCACCTTGAGGGGTGCACCTCAGCCTTTCAGATGGATCCTGACCACTAGCAGCACTGCTTGACATCTCCTCTGATCCCATCCCGCTAATCATTGTTTATCTTTATATTTATATATTGCAGGTTGTCAGAAGCCCACTGCAGGACTTGTGTTTTTGGTTGTTAAGTGGGCCATTAACTGTATTGTTTGTAAAATTCTTTTGGCACAACAAGGAACGATGATTTGGAGCTCCTTCCTCCCTGTCTTTCTTACCTTTGGTGCATCTGGATGAGGAGAAAAAGCCTCTAATTTAGCTTGGGAAGTGATACAAGGATTCATACATGCATGGAATAGAACAGATCAGGGGATCTGTATTCAGATTCCTACTTCTGCAGAGCAGGGGCCTAGATTTGGTTTTATACCCATGAGCCTCAATATTGGAAAACATAATATGAGCAATGGCACTATAGGGTTAGTAGATGCTCCATTTGAGTACCAATATCGAAGTGATTATAACTCCTCTGGCAGATGGTGGCGAGACGAAGCAGCCTTCTATGAGATCCCTCAGGACATGGGGTGGCCTGACCTAATAAAGAAAACTTGTAAGCAATGGAGATTGGACGTCAGTCATGAAATCGGAATTAGTCATAGCCCACTGTGTCCTCCAGGATTCGAGGAAGCCTATTCCAGATGATTCCCACCTTCTCCATCCTGGTGGAGAACAACAGGCTGCCCTACGTACCACAATATATCTTTTAATCTAGTGCCCTTTTGGCCCACTTCCCTGGAAATACCCTTTTTGAATTACAGTATAATGTAAGATGGAATGTGGCTTGGTGTATTCACATACCTGATGTGAAGGGACAATATCTTTTAAAGAATAATGCCCACACTGCTGGGGGATGGTGTCAGAGACTGAAGGAGTTAATGTCTCAAACATTGTGGTGGGGCAAGTTCCGATTAATGGTGCACTCTGCATAGCAACGAACCCTGCACAGCAAGGAACCAAAGGCAGGTGAGAAGTAAGTTAGCAACAGGGAGGGCACATGCTGGAGGGTATGCGCTGGAGGGTACGCAGTTCGGTGTTTTGATATGCTGAGCGGGGAGCTCACCATATATGGACAAAGGTCAAAGAACAGTCATACTTGCAGGGAGGGAGAAGTTACTCCCCAAACAACCCCCAAACCCACTGACTCATTTCCCAATGGTTCTGGAAGCACAAACTGCGCATGACACCTAATTAGCCTAATGAGTTCAAGTACCTGCCTGAAGGAGGGTCAAGGAGATTATAAAAGGACACAAACTGAAGCCCCACGTGTGCGTGCCCACTGGAACTGGACCCCTGAGTTGACTGGACCTCTAGGCTGACTGGACCAAGGCTGGACCCAGGACCAGTGAAATCCTTCTCTTTTCTCTCTCTGTTTCTCCCTCTCTCTATCTTTTTTTTCAATAATCCCAACACCTCATCCTTTTAGACATAAACCATTGACCCAGTCTGGGACTAGGAGTGGATCCAGCTGCCCCTAGGCTCCTCTCTGAGAAGGAGTCTAGAAATCAAAGGGGTCCACTCTGAACCCTGTCACTCAACAGGAGAAGTCTCCTTATTGTCTTCCCTGAACTGATTCCCAGATAAGCAAGGCCTGCAGTATATGTTAGGTGATGTATGGTTAGCACGTTACACAGTTTACTGACATAGTTTCATGCCAATTCTTGTTGTGAGCAAATAAAAGTTGAGTTTTGTAAGTTAAAGGATCCCTGGTGTCATTTCACCCTAATCCTGACTTGGGAATCGGCAAACCTGAGTTGTTGTCTTGAGAAATTGGGACATGACAGATGGTCAATGAAACACGTGTTAAAACCCAACCTCTTCACTTATTAAAGAAAGACATTGTGGGCACACCCAAATCCAATAATGCCCATTTGTTAAACTGTACCCACATTACAGACTCTACCTCAGGTGCCAGCAATCCCATTGAGATGTGGGTCAGTTTGGAAGTTAGGACTTTGATTCGAGATATGTGCACCTGTTGGGGATATCGTAATTTTGGATACCGAAATGGAGATAGTCTTTGTAATCAGACCATCAATAACATTAATATCTGACTAAAATGCAGAATTCCCATTAACCACTTCCCAAGACATAAGGTGGGAGGGGATAATCAAATACCCCAGGGAGACGCAGCTACTTGTCAAAACACTTTGTATGTCACCCCTGAGGGGGCTGTCTGGGGGTTGCTCAGATGGGAAAATGTACTCACACTTGAATGTTGTCAAAGAGGCTGGATTGCGGTGTGGTTTTGGAATTTCTACTTTGTGCCCCAGGTGAATTTTTGAATATACCACAACACCTATTTGAAGAAAAAAATGAGAACTTGATGACCCAAGTAGCACCCAGAAGTGGATTCAAAGCATTCAAAAGCCTGATTATTATACCCCAGGACAGAAGGTATTAGATTTTGAAGTATTCTTTGCACCATCTGGATATATTATTCGGCATCAATGGGTGCCAGAAAACCTAACTTGGCAAGTACAAGTATTAAGTAATTGGACCTGATATGCCTTTGGGGAACTAAATCTGCAAGTGCAACAAGGGTCAAAAATGGCACTACAGAATTGTTTAGCTTTAGACATGTTATTGTTAAAAGAACAAGGTGTGTGTGGTATGTTAAACTTGACTGAATCCGAATGTTGTATTACCATTTATAACGCCATGACCTGCATTGAAGAAGCACGGGACAAGATGAAGGAAATTGCTGACCAGATCGGGGAACTCTTTCATGCAATGCAACCAGCTGACTGGTTTGATGGCTAGAGTCCAAACTCATGGCTACATTTCATTTTGGGATCCCTGGGACTGATGGGATGGGGAAAATGGCTTGTAAATATTGGGCTTATGATATTAATGGGATTTATATGTTTAAACAGGCCTTGCCGTAGTAAGATATATGATTAGCTGCTTACTATCCTCAGCTGTATCTCTCTCTTCTCCTACTATCCACTATATTAAAATCACCATAGATGAAGATGATATGAATGAGAATCAAAGACTGTTTGAGCCACGGGGAGGTGTCACAGTATGACAAATTATAGCCAATGTCTCAAACATTGGTGGAGAAGATGGCCTCTGTAAAAGTGCTGGAGTTGTGTGAACAGGAAAATGTGGCATTGTTAATTACACCTTCAATATAGGTCATCTCAAAATTTTAGCAAGAATATTTTTTTTTTTGCATAGACAATAAATCCCTGGGTAATCTCACCAGGAAATTTCTGACAAAAGAAGTAAAAAAAACCCCAAGTAAAATGCTGAGTTTTCAAAATGTTATTGAACTTATCCTTTTCCCCAGTGATACCTCTACAAGAACTTTGACTTCTCTAAATATTACAGAATCCAGAACTAATAAATCCTACAAATGCACTTATTTCACCTAGTTTCACTTGCTGTGCAACCAGAAAATCAACACACACAAAGAAGCAAAAGTTCTATTAAATAAAAAAAAAATATAGAAGAAATCTTATAATGCATTGTGAAAATACATTTCATATATACACTTAAATTAAATCATTGCGGTGGGTTGACCCTGGCTGGATGCCAGGTGCCCACCAAAGCCGTTCTATCACTCTGCCCCACTCAACTGGACAGGGGAGAGAAAATAAAACAAAGGGATCGTGGGTCCAGACAAGGACAAGGAGAGATCACTCAAGCAATTACTTACATGGGCAAAACAGACTCGAATTAGAGAACATTAACTTAATTTATTGCCAATCAACCAGAGTAGGGTAATGAGAAAGAAATGCAAACCTTAAAACACTTCCCCCCACCCATCCCTTCTTCCTGGGCACAGCTTCACTACTGGATTCTCTGCCTACTCCCCTTGGTGGTGCAGGGGGACAGGGAATGGGGGTTACTATCAGTCCATCACACGTGGTCTCTGCCACTTCATCCTCATCAGGGGGAGGACTCATCACACTCTTCCCCTGCTCCACCGTGGGGTCCCTCCCATGGGAGACAGTCCTCCATGAACTTCTCCAATGTGGGTCTTTCCCACAGGCTGCAGTTCTTCTCAAGCTGCTCCAGCGTGGGTCCCATTCATAGCGTGCAGTCCTTCAGGAACAGTCTGATCCAGTGTGGGTCCTGAGTGGAGTCACAAGTCTTGCCAGAAAAAAACTGCTCCAGCATGGGCTCCTCTCTCCAAGGTCCACACATCCTGCCAGAAGCCTGCTCCAGCGTGGGCTTCCCATGGGGTCACAGCCTCCTCTGGGCACCCACCTGCTCTGGCATGGGGTCCTCCACGGGCTGCAGGTAGATATCTGCTCCACCGTGGACCTCTATGGGCTGCAGGGGGACAGCCTTCCTCACCATGGTCTTCCCCACGGGCTGCAGGGGAGTCTCTGCTCCGGCACCTGGAGCGCATCCTCCCCATCCTTCTTCACTGATCTTGGGGTCTGCAGGGTTGGTTCTCTCACATGTTCTCACTCCTCTCCTTCCTGCTGTTGCACAGGTTTTTTCCCCCTTCTTATATATGTTACCCCAGAGGCACTACCATGGTTGCTGATGGCCTTGGCCAGCGGCAGGTCCATCTTGGAGCCAGCTGGCATTGGCTCTATTGGACATAGGGGAAGCTTCTGGCAGCTTCTCACAGAAGCCACCCCTGTAGCTCCTCCTCACTACCGAAACCTTGCCACACAAACCCAATGCAATCATTTATTCACGATTAAACCCCATTCATCTATACTGTCAACTGCTGGGAAGCTCCGGGATATCTATGGGGATCCTTTCAGATATCAATAATTTTGGGTTGGGATCATAACTTACCATAATTAGAGTTGCTACTGTAGTAAAGCTATAGCAATGATACACATAAATATGAATCAGCTTGTGTGTAATTGTAATGTGTTTAAGTATAAGCCTCTTCTAAGCAAAGCAAACTGATGTTCCTCCAAAACCAGTAATGTTTTCCAGCAGTACTGAGTTTTTTTTCTCTTGAAGGAAAGACCATTTTATTAAGAACATATAAATCTTGAATTCTGAAGTTTTCCAAATTCTTTCCCGGCTTCCCATCACAACCGTTAATGTCCACAATGACAAAGAAAATTACTAAAGCTATTTAATCCCTTGGACAAGTTAGATCCTTAAATTGGCATAAATTTGCTTAATTCATTTTAAGTTAATTTAAACCTGTGACAGAAAAAGACCTAGTCCAAGACTTATAAGACATTTTAAAACCCCTTTTTATAAACATTGTGTCCTGGTTTCAGTACACCATTCTCCTGCTGCATTCCATATCACCTACTCATCACACTGCACTGAAGCCCAGTCCTGCTCTACCTGCCCAGAAAGACTGGTATGACAGATGGAGCCCACAGTTGGGAACTAAATGAACTCAACAAATGTTTTATGAACACAACCTATAAACTAAAGGAATGATACCTCTGTGTGTGTCTACATACATGTATATATAATTGTTTGTATATCTCAAAAGGACAGAAAAGGTGATGATGATTGACCAGGATGCAACTGAAGGTATGGGAATTGAGCATGACATCAATGGTATAGAATAAGGGGTGGATACTGTCCTGGTTTCATCTGGGATAGAGTTAATTTTCTTTCTAGTAGCTGGTATAGTGTTTTGTCTTGGATTCAGTATGAGAAGAATGTTGATAACACACCGCTGTTTTCAGTTGTTGCTAAGTAGTGTTTATACCAAGTCAAGGGTTTTTCAGTTTCTCATGGCCAGCCAGCAAGAAGGCTGGAGGGGCACAAGAAGTTGGAAGGGGACACAGCCAGGGCAGCTGACCTAAAGTGGCCAAAGGGATATTCCATACTATGTGACGTCATGTCTAGTATATAAACTGGGGGAGTGGGGTCAGGGGGGATTGCCGCTTGGGGAGTAACTGGGTGTCAATCAGTGGGTGGTGAGCAATTACATTGTGCATCACTTGTATATTCCAATATTTTTATTATTAAGTTTAGTGGTTTAGTGGCCATGGTTGAAGTTTGGACTCGATGATCTTAAAGGTCTTTTCCAACCTGAATGATTCTATGATTCTATTACTGTTGTAATTTTATTAGTGTTGTCATTATCATTATTAGTTTCTTCTTTTCTGTTCTATTAAACTGTTCTTATCTCAACCCATGAGTTTTACTTCTCTTCCTGATTTTCTATGTTATCTCCATGTAATTGAGAAAAGAATTCTTTCATAATTCTGCTGGAAATCCTTGCAACTCTTTATTTGTTCACTTACTTATTTTACTGTTCAAACAAAGCTACCACTACTACAATGTTTATTAGGCCAGGTCTGATAAAACTAGTTTAAGCAGCACGTAAATAGCTGGGAATACATTATGTCATTCCAGTCTCTTTAATTCAGACCCTAAAGTCATGAAACTAGGCAATGCTCCAGTGAAGCTATGCTAACCTACACTAGCTGTATCATAAATTGCATGAAACAATCACATTTCCTCATAGATGGAAAAAATAAAACTAACAAAATTAGACACAGATCAAAATGAATTGCCGGTATAGTTTTGCTATTCAGTGAGGTAAAGCAGCTGTTAAGCCAGTTCAAATAGCCAGCTAACCCAGGTTTAGTGTGCTTTTTTTACAGCCAAAATGGCTTTGCCTCTCACAAAATAAGAAAATAAGAATAGATAAGAAACTAAGTCCACAAGTTTCAAAGGATCAGAGATATTTTGGATGGCACCTTTTTTAAAATGTCTTGGAAGAGGGAAAAAAACCCCCAGGAATTGCTTTTCACAGAATGAAAGCCTTTAGCTTCCTCCTAATTCTGTTCCTCTGAAGTTAGGGAGAGTTTATCATTGTCATTAATGGGAGAAGAGACATGACAAGGCTTAGCAAGTCTGAAAACCCTACCTGTAATCTCCATTGAGGATCTAAATGACATTCTTGTAACTGGTACAGGGAGAAACAACTCATCCTGAACTAAAAGTGATGATTCCAATAAAGAGGAATCATTTTGAGAATCATGTGATGAGTATCGAAAACCATAAGCATCGGGGGAACCATCAAGAGACTATAAGCAGTTGGGAAAGGTATAAAATTTATGAAAAGAGACAGTCAAGAAAATATAAACTGTCAGGAAAAAAACCACGTAAAAGAATTGAGTGACACATTTGTGACATGATGCAATACACAAATTAAAGCAGAAGTTTGATATGTTGGAGACCTAAAGAAAGTACATTAAGCTTATATTTCATAAGCCTTGAATGAAAAAAACTAAAAGCACATTGAAGTAAGGTAGAAAACAATGTTTGATTCAGCAGTCAGAATTCATTCATTCAGAGGAAGACAAAGATTCTATTTTCATATCTTGCTGAGAATGTGTATCCAAAAAAATGGAAATTTCTAAACAAGTAAAGTAAGATTCATCTCATCTAATGTAAGATTCTAATAATGTAGCTAGTTTACATTCATTTTTTAAGCCCTACTTACAGTCAATGTATAGAGATGAGCACTGCAAGGAAGTGATTAAATCATCCCATCCATAACTAGGTAGCTAAGAGGATCTTCATTGCTTGTTCTTGGAAGAAGCCCTCCACTCTGCTGCCTCATAGTGATAAAGATGTTCTAGATAACTATGCAAGTATTAAAAATGTACTTTTACTTGGCTAAGGGTGGATGAGATGAGTCTAGCTCCTTTCCAGAATTGGTACTTTCAAGAAATCAGATCAGCTCTCCCAGGTATGGCATTTTAGAAGTCAGACAACAGCAGATACTACTGATGGCAAGTTATCATGCTCCCAGCTCTATAATTTTTATTTTACAAAGATGCTTTATACAAGAATTCCCAGTTTAACCTGTCTTAGGTTTTGTCCAATTCAGAATGGAACAGAGCTGAATCTCAGGTGATGATTTCTAAAACAAAAAGTGACTAGTTATCCTAAATGTAAAGTCTGGGAAAAAAAAAGAAAAAAAAAAGAACATTTTATTTTTATTACATGCTTGCAGGAATTGTGCCCATATCTCCATGCAAATCCACTTCATCTACAAATTAGCATGCCTTTTTATTGTCTTTACATATGTGTTTTATCTTCTAGGTGATCAAAAATCATAATATTATCATTTGTAGTTCTTTATGGTTTCTTATTCATGTCACTATTTGCCTGGGTGTTTATTCAGTTATAATTGAGTTTCATTGGCTTGTAAAGGATATTAAAAAAAAAAAAACCATGGACTACACATATTTAATATTAAATTTAACATTAAATATGTGTAGTATATAGCTATTTTTACTTCATCTATGGTGTAGTTGTCCTCAGCTCATATAAAATTACTATGTAATGTGAAAGTGGTGCAGAAGGTCTTCTGCTTTCCTGTACCACAGATCTTCTCATAGTACAGATTTTACTTTCATTCAACTTAGCATGTAGCTCTAGAGTTGTGAAGGAAAAAGCAGCATAAAGAAATATGACCAAGGGATTCTCTATTCTTAAATGCACTAAACAAATACCACAAAGAGGACAATATGGGAAACAAAGTGTAAATAATTATTATTATGTATTTCTTAAATATCCTCTAGATTTTAGCACAACCCTAGCACACCTCCAAAAAGAACTCACTTCAAAATGTATGACATACAGAACATAAAATATAGTCATATTTGTCTTAGGACACCTCATATAACTTCCTTTCAAGCCTATGTGGATAAAAACTAGGTATCACAGCTTCATGAGCTGCGTATATGTATTTATGTACATACACACATACACAGATATGCACAGACAAAAACATAATAAAAATCTTTATTAGCTCCCAAATCTTTACATAAATGTTCAACTAATATATAAGCCAGTTTTATTTTGCCCATGTGGCTATGACTAAGCTTGACTCACACCATTGACAAGTGTTTCCATAACAACTAACACACACTGAAATGGAAAATTATAGAGAACTTATTAAAAAAAAAGACAAAAGTTTACCCAATCCAGCA
>VYZV01023162.1:11817-27250 GCA_013401275.1 Pandion haliaetus | reverse complement strand
ACTTGACAAAATAAACAACAATCTGACCATATGAAATGTTCATTTGCTTTATATAATTAATTGAATCCTGACTTAGCAGCTGTTGTTCACCTAGCAGAAACAGCATACCACAGTCCCCAAGCTTCATTATCAGTGATATTTTAGTAGTCAGAGTGTTTTCATTATTGTCTGGACATCAGTCAGTCTTTCTCACGTTACAGCATATTCTGGGCTAAAACAGGCCAGATGTTGAAATTCAAATAATGGAGGATACCAACTAGTCTTTTTCAAGTCTTTTAGACCTACCAGATAGTTCTTAAAACAAAAGGAAACAAAACAATAAATCTAACCTGTATTAGGGTGCGGGTTGGAGAATGAAGTAAGAGCCATGATAACACTTCTGCATAGGAAGAGTTTCCTATGCTTACAGCAGCAGACTTTTCAAGCTGTCATGCGAAGTCAAACAGATGTTCTGCCAGAGCTTGTTCTTGCTGCAGCTCTCCAGGACCCCAGTGCCCTGTTTCTCCAGATGAGGCTCATGCCTACAGTGCAGTGCATTCTCTTCTCATACCACTGCCTTTTCACCCTTCTCTCTCAAGGAGCGGGAAGAGGCTAGTGCACATTTAGGTCAAATCAGCTCCAGTACAGACCACAGCACTCACCTACATCTGGAAAAGTAGCCTACACCACTAGCTTAGGTATAGCCATAAGGACCCTGCTATCTCCTGTCAGTTCTCCAAGCAGAGGAAGACCTCCTTCAGTTGGGAAGGCAGAGACCTCTGAGAAGTTGTGCTCATTGAGAAAGAAAGTAGATCACTGGTAAGCCACTAAGAACTTCTAATGTGTATTTATGAATGAGCTGAGATGCTTCTGAAGAGTCTGTGTTTTCCTTCCATCTGGAGGAAAAGGTAGCTAGGGTACCAAGTCCTCATTTTGGAAAAGGAGGCGCCATGGACATTGCATTTATTTTATATTCAGGTACTTTCAGTGAAAATATTTCTGGAAAAGTAAAGGCTGCCTGACATTTCCTCCACTAATCCTTTCTTAGTCTTTCTCTGTCTCCTATCCAAATATCAAGAGTTGGTATCTGTTCAAGGAAAATTTTGTGGACATGAGAAGGGGGAATTGAAACAGTTCAGACTGAATGACATTACAAATACTGAACAAAACCCTTCCATCATCGTATATTTCACTGCCACTTTTTGCAAACAGATCTAGCACAGAAGTAGCTGGGTCTAGGAAGCTGAAATCTGGCAGAGACATACTGCTTAGAGGGGTGCTTTTCAGCATGCCAGTGAAGAAGCTTTGATTTAGCCAGAAAGAACTATTTAAATAGAAACTGGCATATGCAAAATAGATTTTTAAACAGAATTCTGTATAATAACTATTTCTCCTGGATATCAAAGTGAAGATTTGACCCAGTAAATGTCAGATACAGCAGGAGTTTATACATAGAAGTGTCAGACTGATTGTTGTATGAAACAATATACAGAAAGTGTCTTTCTTAAAGCTCCCACACTCTATTTCATAATTTTTCCTGTATCCTCATATATAAATAGCAGAAGATAACATTGATTAATATTTTAAGATCTTAACATATTAGAAGAATAAGCTATGGTAAAAAATAAATTTTCTCATGCTAAGGATATTCACATGAATGAAGCCACAATAAAACATCCTCATTTACCATTATTAACATCTTTCTAAAATACATACAGCAGATCTCCTTTCAAGTACTATAGTAATTCTCCCAGTCTCTATTAGCAGAAAGCATTTTCTGAAGCATAAGTACTGACTCCAGTTTGGATGTTACCAGCAGCTGGTATGCACCCAGATACTTTCTTCTCACCATCTGCAGCTATGGATTTCTTGCCATTGCATAATGGGCAATACATATATTGCTTCAGAATTTTGAAAGGAAAGAGGAAGGTGATTCCAACAACAAAATGTAATTTATTTAATCACAGAATGTTTGAGGCTGGAAGGGGCCTCTGGAAATCATCTTGTTCACCCCACCTGCTGAAGCAGGATCATTTAGAGCAGGGTGCGCAGGACAGTGTCCAAACAGCTCTTTAGTATCTCCAAGGATGGAAACACTACAACCCCTCTAGGCAACATGTGCCAGTGCTCAGTCACTCTCACAGAAAAAAAAAAAGTTTAATATATTAAATACACTTTTATTTTGAAAAAGAAGGAGTTTTACTTCTTTATGCTGAAGCATTTTTTCTCTGGAAGGGTTAAAGGAATGGTTACTTTTGGAAAGAGATCAGGGACAATATCTAGTTACAGAGACTGACTCAACTGATGACACTTTAAAATAGCAGTTTAACAATTGTTTCCTGAAGTTCTTTGGGATTTATTTTAGTGGTGTAATGAAAACACTTGGTTTTAATACACATATGATGAATATAGGATTTTCATTATAGTTCAGCCTGAATTTAATGGATCATTATTTTACCTCCACCAATAATGATACAATACTAAATTGAATTAACATACTCAGCATATCATTGGTATTAGAACCCAGGGGAAACCTCTTCAAGAAAGCTATAAAGAAACCGAAATTCCCTACGTCGTTCTGTCTGCATTCTGCTTTTCCTACAGGCATTCCCAGACAATGGCTCATATTTGCTCAAACACAGTTCTTGTTATGCCATATAATAATACACAGCCTAACTCTGTAAACGAGTGCTCTGCTCTGCCGTTCCAGGGATGGTGACCATTGAAACACCTGCATTAGATGGGAAGTTCTTTTATCCCCCATGCTTCATGGTAAAGAAATGCAGAACAGACATACTCTACTTGTTTTTATTGTCTCAAATAATGACATGCTTTTTCAGTCTGCATCATAATGTGAACAATGCTATCTTCATAAAAGGACAGCATGATATAAATTTTCTAATGAAATGTGTATAGCTCAGAAACATCTTATTATTCACAACATCACATCAACTATGGTGAAATTCCTCTAGATTTCAGTGGGGTTGTGTCCACATCGTTAGTAAATTGCTGGACGACGGACTCTAACAAATTTAGTTTGTATCTCACTAAGTTACCTGCCCATGTTCTGCAACAAAAAATACATCTTCAGAATAATACCTGGCAGATATTAAGTCAACTTCTACTATTGAAAGATGCTTAGAATGCAATTTGTGATCTAGTCGGCACTGAAATTATACTTTCAAATATAGGTATCATTTACATATGCAGATATACACAGGCAGCTCTTAGCATGGAATAAAAAAATCTTGCTCTGTGCTATATGTATGACCTTAAATGCTAGTTTTGAGATAAGTCATTTTCAATTATTAACATATTAGCTTTCTAGTACCTATGTGATTGATAGTCTTCTCTTTAAGGTCAATTTCATTGCTATGGACATATAAAGTGAGTGTATGTCAAACACAGACTGCAGTGTATCTAATTAAAGCTGACAATAAGTATTATTGTAGATGCTGATCATGCTTCTTAGGGTTGTACCTAAGGCTCAGCATAGCATGGAGCCCCAGTATGTTAGGTCCTTTGTTTGGAGAAATACATGGGGTTTTGTCTGAAAGAGCTGCAAGCTAAAACAATTCGAACACAGGAAGGCAAAAGAAGAAAGCAAACAGAATAAATTATCTGATGGCTGGCAACAATGTTTTAATTCACATTTTTAATAGGGTGAAGGGTACTTAGACCTAGTTGAAGCTAGACTGAAAAAGGAGGAAAAAGGAAATGAGGGGAAGTTAGAGCAATGAAAAAGGGTAAAAGGGCAAATGTGGAAAAGAAATTCTGAATGACATTGAAGATTAGAGCAAACAGCTAAATCAAAGTAGATGAAAGTCTAGTCAAAACTATGCAGGGCTTTGAATGAATAAAAGTCTAAGCTTTGTTTTCTTCTGCAGCTGATATTAATAATGTTGCTTACTGATCTTCTCAGCTGCCCATCAAGATCAGTGATAATACACTATCTTGCTATCTTAAGGCTTCATCTTTATTTATCAGTTTTTCTCCAAACAGTGATTAGATGTCTGTGCTCTCATTTAGTTTAAAGGTGTCATGAATTCCAATATAGTAGTATATTGAAAAATTAAATGAAGATGCCCATAGCTACATTGCACTACATGGTACATTTTCATTAACAGTAATGGCCTTTCACAGATGAATAATCAGGTGAGCATTACATGAGATGTTATCTTAATTACTTTTTTTCTGTCCCCCCCTCTCCCACCCAGGAATACATGATGGAATGTATTTCTTCTTTGGGGTAATCAAATATGTGATTAATTTTGCAACAGATTAATTTTTGAATTGTGAAAAAGTTATCACAGCCTTGTTTGTCACATCTTTGAATTCTGCGTATTCTGTGGGGAACAAGACTTTACTTGAATAAGCTGAATGCATATTAAAAGAATTAACTCATGCTATTATTATTATTATTATTATTATTTTGTTCTTAAAAGACAAGAAACTAGATATTATCTGGACAAACAGCAATGTTTGCAATACTGCTAGCTGAAACACAAACACATCTTTGTCAGAAGGAAAAAAATACATTGCATGGAATACACATAAATTCTGAGAACAGCTGGTCAACAGAGGATAGCTATGGCTGTTTCTCCCAGGCAGCAGACTTAGGATGTGATTCAGTTCACACTTAGACAAACAGGATCCTTTACATCCCATGGTAGAGGTTGATACTGGAGTGCAGAAAGTCCTGGATGCTGGTACTAGTATTTTGAAGGATTGTTCTGTATTCATTGGAGGACAAACAACTCCTCCTCTAAAATCAGCCTCTTAGCTGAGAAAGATTAAAAGCATGCTCCCTCTCCCCCAAAATGTGTTTTGTTGCTCTTGTGGGATGTTTTAAAATAGTATTTCCTTTAAATTGCTTCACTATTTATTTACATGTTCACTGGTAATATTAAAAGTTTATTCCCGTCTTATCACACTGTGTAATTGTTTCAAGCCTCCCCAAGCCCTTCAGATTCAATCACTGGTTTCAAATAGTCTGTAAATATTTTCCAGCTTCTTCAGAAAATAGTCTTATGCTCTGTCAGAAGTTTTAGAATAGAATTGTTAAAGAATATATACAGAGGCAAGAGAGAACAGTCATTTCCTCAGAATGAAATTGGTCCTGAAAGTTTTCAATCAAACTATTTATATAAGCTGTGTTATGCCGGGAATTTTTTCCAATTCCTGTAAATTGCTATATGCTATAGGGTAGCGAGTTTCTGAAATACCACTTCTGCAGGACCTTCTGTGCAGCTGCCAGATAAACACTCAAACCTCTGTGGCTCTGTGTTCCCAAGGACGCTGATGGCAGAGACCAGCGTGAATGGGAGCTTTGCTGCAGGAGGCTGACTGGGTGCCTCTGGGGAGAGGGGAAGGAGTCTGGGAGGGAAAAACATTATCTGTGTATTATTTCTTTGTAGGGGCCATTGAAATAAATTGAAACACTAATTAATAAGTACGATGAACAGCCACCAAACAGGTAAGTATGTTGAACCAAAATAATATTTTTTTAAATATTACTTCATTTGGCTGATGTTTTCTTAGGAGGGCACTGCAGCCTTGCGGAAAGTATTTTATTTTGATTCATGACAAACTGAATCATGCAATGGGTCTATTTTATTAAATCAGGCTGTATTTCTACTGCATTTTGTCTTTTTGTATACTGAAAAAGATATTACTAGATTGAATTAAAAAAAAATGTATTCCAGACTTACGTATATCATTCAGTGACTTACTTAGCCTATTTCAGTATGCAATATACAGAATAAGCTTGATATTTCTAGTGATTTTGAGTTCCTTATTTTTGAATACCGCTCCAAGAGATGTCCTGTTTTCAATGTGTTCCACCTCTGTTCTCATTAGTATTCCCTTAGGTCTTCAATAAGAGGTAGAGGGGATGCTTTAAATGACACACCCAAAAAGTTACAGAGAAAATTAAAAATAATATTTATATTTTGAAAATGTAAAAGTTTAAAAAATCAATTTAAGAAATTCCAAGAAGAGCCCACTGAAAAGTAGGTCTACATCTGGAGAAATTTTGAGACTTCAGAAAGGTTTTCCTATTATGGATGAAAATGAAAAGAAAAAGAACCAGGTGAATTCATTGCAAATATTTCATTTCTCTAGCCCTGAATGTTACATGAGCTTATTTTAAAATTTTTTGTTATAACTAGCCAGAATTTAAAAGTCTCATTGTGACATAGGAATCTTTTCAGTGAAATAAGAAATCTGACAAATATAACCTAACTGGAATATTTTGAATTTTTTTATTATTATTATTTTTTAATTTCTAAATCAGTTGGTCAAAACCAACCTTTTTTCCTTTTGGCTAATATCTGTATTAGGTTTGCATGGCAAGGTTTTGGTAGCAGGGGGGCTACAGGGGTGGCTTCTGTGAGAAGCTGCCAGAAGCTTCCCCTACGTCCAATAGAGCCAATGCCAGCTGGCTCCAAGATGGACCTGCCGCTGGCCAAGGCTGAGCCTATCAACAACAGTGGTAGTGCCTCTGGGGTAACATATATAAGAAGGGGGAAAAGAACTGTTCAATAGCAGCCAGAGAGAGGAGCGAGAATATGTGAGAGAACCAACCTGCAGATCCCAAGGTCAGTGAAGAAGGACGGGGAGGAGGTGCTCCAGGCACCAGAGCAGGATTTCCCTGCAGCCCATGGGGAAGACCATGGTGAAGAAGGCTGTCCCCCTGCAGCCCATGGAGATCCACAGTGGAGTAGATATCCACCTGCAGCCCGTGGAGGACCCCATGCCAGAGCAGGTAGATGCCCGAAGGAGGCTGTGACCCATGGGAAGCCCACGCTGGAGCAGACTTCTGGCAGGACGTGTGGACCCATGGAGAGAGGAGCCCACGCTGGAGCAGGTTTGCTGGTGGGACTTGTGACCCCGTGGGGGATCCTCACTGGAGCAGTCTGTTCCTGAAGGATCAGAGCCTGTGGAAAGGACCCACGCTGGAGCAGTTTGTGAAGAACTTTAGCCTGTGGGAAGGACTCACATTGGATAAGTTCATGGAGGACTGTGTCCCATGGGAGGGACCCCACGGTGGAGCAAGGGAAGTGTGAGGAGTCCTCCCCCTGAGGAAGAAGGAGCAGCAGAGACAACATGTGATGAACTGACCCCAAGCCCCATTCCCCATCCCCCTGTGCTGCTGGAGGGGATGAGGTAGAGAAAATTTGGAGTAAAGTTAAGCTTAAGAAGGGACGGGTGTGGGGAAAGTTTTTTTTAAGATTTGACCTTATCTTCTCATTATCATAGTCCGATTTGATTGGCAATAAATTAACCTAATTTCTCCAAGTCAAGTCTGTTTTGCTCATGACGGTAACTAGTGAACAATCTCTCCCTGTCCTTATCCTGAACCATGAGCCTTTTTTTATATTTTCTCTCCCCTGTCCAGCTGAGGAGGGAGAGTGATAGAGCGGCTTTGGTGGGCACCTGACTTCCAGCCAGGGTTAACCCACTACAATATGTCATCAAAAACTTACAGGCAAACTTATGAAAACCTACAACTCTGGTGGTGATAAGCACCGGAGTTCCCAATGACACAGACCCAAGTTGAATATGCCAAACACAACTAACACCAAACTCCTTTTCTGGCTGTTTAAAGTGAGAAATATGACATCAAAATCTTCTTGATATATGAACAAAAAGACAAACTTTACTTTCTACCAAGCACCTTTATTTCTGAGATATTGGCACCAATCCACTACTCACTGGTCTTATTTCTTATACTGCAGCCCCATTCATTGTGTAATGTGCACTTCATCTAATCTGACATTCAAAGTTCTCTTCAAGGGACAGCAGAGAATTAACTTTCTAAGGGAGCAAGGGTGCACATTCTGAGCTGTAGGGAAACCAATATAAGTGCTAGTTAGTGCACATGTCATAAAATCCTCCCAAAAACGTGTAGTTAATGTTCCCATGGCGTGCTATCACAGGAAGACTATCAGCAGTATCTTGTCAAATAATGCAGCAAAAGTAATGGAATATGTTGCAAGATGTACAGATTCACAAAAAAAGATCCAGTCAATGTTCCTGTCATCTACTATCCAAATACTCACAAGTAGAATTTCATCTATATATCTGTGTTCATAGATTTAATTATTCTCTAGAATAAACATTATATTTTGAAACTCCTGACCTATGCAAAATTTTTCTTTTGGTATTTTAACACACATGGCACACATCTCTCAATGCTTAAAAGGGGATTATCATGTAACAGTGATTTTCAACTTTCTCTGCTGTCAAGAGAAAATCAGCTGGATCTACCCATGAAGAGGCAGGCAAACATAAATATAATCTGTGGCCTAATCCTAAATATCCATCATCTCTAAATAATTTTGCCCTCCTACATTTTTCTAAAAAGTGTAGTCACAGTGCTGAAGGTAATTCAGTCTAGGATCGGTATGCCTGCTTCCATTTTGTAAGAGTTTAACTTCAGACTTGTCTGTTAGAGAGGACCATACTCTCATGTAGTTCAAACTCTCATGGAAATGTACCAGTTCATTCTCAGAAAAACTGCCAGATTTCATGGTTCAGCTGGGTGTCTTACTAGTAATATGAACATGGAAGAACATTCTTATGGAAAAACAGAATGGAGAATACGCGTCTCTCAGTGTCCTGGTTTTGGCTGGAATAAAGTTAATTTTCTTCCTTATCCTGCTACAGTGCTGTGTTTTGGAGTTAGGATAAGAATAATGTTGATACACACTGATGTTTTAGTTGGTGCTAAGCAGTGTTTACACTTAGTCAAGGACTTTTCAACTTGTCATACTGCCCTGCCAGAGTGCACAAGAAGCTGGGAGGGGACACAGCAAGGACAGCTGACCCAAATGAGTCAAAGGGGTATTTCATACGAGGTGATGTTATGTCCAGTATATAAACTGGGGGGAGTTGGCCAGGGGACACTACAGCTCAGGGATTGGCTTGGTATCAGTCAGCGAGCAATTGAATTGTGCATCACTTGTTTTGTATATTCTCTTATTGATATTATTATCCCTTCCTTTTCTGTCCTATTAAACTGTTCTTATCTCAACTGACAAGTTTTAGGGTTTTTTTTCTGATTCTCTCCCCCATCCCGCTGTGGGGGATGAGTGAGAGAGCAGCTGTGTGGTGCTTAGCTGCTGGCTGGGGTTAAACCATGACACTCAAGAAGGGATACCTCACGTTCAGGAGTCTATAGGCTGCTTTCATAATACATGGGGCACCTCAAAATAGGAGAGAGTGTTACTGAAAAGGAGGAAGACATGAGATGTGGGTTTTCCTCTGATAATTATCTTTGATAAAGTTTTTTTTTCTAAGGTCCAAATCACATAACTTCAGCCTCTGTCCAGTGTTCATTCAGCAGTTAGACATACGACTCTAGACCTCCCTGGGAAAATTATCTAGAATAAGACCCACACACTTACCCACACTTGAGACTCAGTGTCCCAAATAGCAAAGTAGCAAATGCACCAGCTCAGGGTAACTCAGTTAAGTAGATAGCAAAAAAAAAAATCACATCAGTACTCAGACTTTGTGACACACTTTACCATCCTTGTTCTCCATGTATACCCGTGAATGCAAAAAACAAAGCTGGACTCCAGACACTTCAGCTAAGAAGCATCTTAGGAAGCTGTTTATTTCTCAGCTGTTAACTACCTCTTAAGTGACAATCAGTAACAGGTTGTTAATGATACTGCTCTGAGCAGCTCCAGCACAAACCAACTGCAGAGGCCCTGGAAGGAGTGTTTGCACCATCTGCCACCAGCTCCAGCGCAATGGAAATCACCACTGTTAGTCTGTGATCCTTCTGTGGAGACCAGTGTCTATGTGAGCCTCCTCTGACTTTCTCCACCCCCGGTTTGTGCCACAAAGGTGAGGAGGGGATGCACAGCACTGCACGAACCCTACCACCATGTGCTGGACACCTCTGAGGAGCAGCAACTGCTGGTGCCTGCTGAATCCCAGTGGGGACAAGTACCTGGTCACAGGGGTGCTTCTCCTCTGGAGCAGCTTGGGCTGGCATGAGAAAGGGGTGATTTTTACTGGTACAGAGTGAAGGAAAGGGACTCATACAATTAGAAACTGTCTCAATTACCCAGCGCCAGCTAGCAGCTGAGAGGCAGCAAGATCCCTCTTAGCTGTAACTGACTGTTTCAAAGCAAAGTCAAGCAAGTTGTCTCAAGCTACCTCCAGAGACAGTTTGAACTAATGTTTAATTTTGCCATGAAATGGACTGTAAGTGCTCACAGAGCCAGGAAACAGCTGAGAAGCAGTTCGAAAAGCTGTTCAAGCCATTCATCCTCTGTGCCTCTCAGCAGCCAGTTACTGTCTGCTGGTTCAGAGGTAGTGTGCGAGCGTTACTCATATAAATGAACTTAATATGGGTAAACATGTCAAGTCTATGACAAGTTTGGGATTAAGCTCATTATATAAGCACTGGAGGTCAAGCCAAAGTTTCAATGGAAAATTCCAGTTCACTCAACCCATAATATTCTGTCTGAAATAATTTACATTCAGGAAACTTTCACAAAAAGCCAGGTGAAAGAGATCTGCTGCAGAGCACAGCCCAGTAATTCATATTTCACGGAAGTTTTTAACAGTACAGAAAAGGTTGGTATACCCAGTTCCCCAGACTTTTATTTTTTTAAGAGTTGTATCTGTCCCATTCAGACCAAAACAAATTCCAAAAAGCAAATAAATAAATCAATTCCAAAACAAAAACCAAAATGTATTGCCACCAAAGTTTCTGAGAACCAAACAACTACTTTGTATAAGTGCTCTGTAGAGCAGTAAATGAAACCCTTTGACGTAAATGACATTACCATCTGTGGTGGGTTAACTGACCTTGGCTGGCTGCCAGATGCTCATCAGCCTGCTCTCTCTCTCTCTCCGCATTCTCAACAGGACAGGGGGAGAAATTAATATAGAAAAGCTCATGGGCTGAGATAAAGAGATCATTTACCACCGACTACTGTCACAGGCAAAACAGACTTGACTTGGGGGAAAATTAATTTAATTTATTGCAAATTAAAAATAGACTTTGATGGTGAAAACCAAAAACTAAAACATCTTTCCTCCAGTCCTCATCCCCCTCCTTTCCAGGCTCAACTTCATTCCTTCATTTCCAACTCCACTAGCTGTACTTGGAAGGGAGATGGGGAATGGGATCAGCCCATAACAGTTCTCTGCTTCTTCTCCTCACATTTTTCCCCTGCTCTAGCATGGGCTGCAGTCCTTCACGATAAACCTGCTCCACTGTGGCCTCCCCACAGGCTTCAGTCTCTGCAAGAAACATCCGCCTGCTCCAGCACGGCATCCACCACAGGATGAAGTGTAGATATCTGCTCCACCACTGTGTCTCCATGGGCTGCAGGGCATCTCTCCTCCAGTGCCTGGAGAACCTCCTCACCCTGCTTTTTCTCTGGCCTTGATGCTTGCAGGGCTGTTTCTTACTTTTTCCCTTACTCCTCATTGCTTATGCAGCATTTTGGCTTTTCTTAAATATGTTTTCCCAGAGGAGCCACCAGCTTGGCTGAGGGGCTCAGCCGTGCCCTGCCGTGACTCAACCGGCTGGAACCGGCTGTGTCCAGCACAGGGCAGCCCTGGCCTCCCCTCACAGAGGCCGCCCTGCAGCCCTCTGCTGCCAGCACCTGGGCATGGACACCCAGTACACCATCATGGTATATTTATGGTTTCACCCCTTCTTTTCACATCTTATTAAAATGTCATGGGCATTCAAGTATGCCATCCAAAGGGGATGATTTAAAGAGAAGGACTGGGTACCTCCACCCCACAAAATACCCAACTGAGTAGTGGGTTAAGGTACTTTCATGGCCTCACAGAGTTAATTTTCAGTTCTGAGGCAGAAGAAGGGATTGAATCTGGGACTGCACCATGTTTGACATATTCTGCCAAGAAACTATTATATTAAGAACATACGCAGAAGGTCATCTTCTCTGGCGGCTGTGTCTTTATAAAGGGTTTTCTTTTTAAGTCTGTATAGCATAATCTGTGTAATTCTGCTGAAAGTCAAGGTGTTCTAAGGTTTAAATATTTTTTCTAAGGCAGAAATCAGACATCCATTGCTTAGACAATGACGAAAAAAGTGGTCCAAATAAATGTAAAAAGAGAACAAAGTTTTCAGTCATTTTTGACTTAATTAACCACTATATATACAGTTGATTAATTGTATAAATAAATAGTTGCATCTAGGCATTGGTGAAGGTGAAGTGCACAAACATACTTGTAGTGACTGTGAAAGATGACAGTGACCCTAATAATGGTTCATTTAATCTCAGCACCTCCATTTTTTCATGTAAAGGAAAGCAGAACCCACCTTCAGCAGACTTTTATCAGTGGTAAGACCTATGGTCTCCTTTGTTCTATAAATATAATCTTAGGCAGTGAAACAATTTGTTTACTTATATGTGATGAACTAAATGCACTTTCAGTAAACGTGTTTGATCCATGAACTTTTCTGAATCTTTACAGGTTCACTGTGTTAGGCTCCCCAACTCTCAACTGTTCATTTAAAAAAAAAAAACAAAACAGTAAGTTTTTAGCCATTTAATTGGAGCTTAACAAAATTAAGCTGCAATACATACTGTTGATGTAAGGGGGAAGCTTGTACATTTTTTTATATGTGCCGTTTGAAAGCTGTGATAACCTGCCATGCAAATTATCTTGTTTCTAAAGACAGCAGGACAAAAACTCTGATGTTTCCAGGTCATTTACAGCAGTCTAGTAAGAAGAGATAACAAGAGTGCGAGCACCAGCCCTTTCGCAGGAAATAAATGAAAGTGCTTTTATTTGAAAAATATCTAGTTGTCAATAAACATGGAATTAATCGATCCAAAAGCAAATAGAGTAGATATTCTGTATACATAGTACATATATTATATATAAGTAAAGAAATAATCAGTGGTTTTGTTTAGCTCTTGTTGTCTAAAATTCATTGCTTTACATGTACTTAGAAGATGAAATATACTTTTTGCTTGGATCAACACCAAATGTCAGTATCAAAAAAATAAAAGGGGAAGAATGAGTTTTTAATGCTTGCTTGCTATTTCATGGAAGCATCATTAATCAGATTTCTAAGGTCCTTTACAAAAAGCAGCAATGCATTTCATCATTACTGACAGATTTTTTTAAATCTTAGAACAGTGAGAATGCAAAATTCTAATATTGGTAATTTTTCAGTTTTGTGACAACCAGCTGGAAACTGTGTTGCCATTTGTTTGATTTCTCTGGTAACCACAACCTGATATATTATTACAAGTATATTCCTACTCTCTACTAGCTCCAGTAGCATTACACTCACATTCTGCTTCAAACCAATGGAAATTATTTGAATATGGATCTACCAGGCAATGGTTTAGCTAAAAATATGGAAGATGAAATTAAATATGCGACTTTTAAAATTTAATTAAAATAGGGAGACCAATCTGCCACTGAAACAAACTTGTCAAAGGGTATGATAAGTGACATCACTTTAGAGGAAGACTGAAATCTTTTTACTAGAAAAGTATGTTTGGTGCAACTGTTGTCCTACAAACAGGGTTCATTTACCTGCAGTGTGCAAGCCAACACTACAGAGTCAAGGTATTTTCAAATTAATTTCATAGATGCACATGAATGGGTGCCTGTCTCAAGACAGCACACCCTTGTCCCAAAAATTCTCACATTTATACACTTAACTAATGCATATTCATTGCTATTTTCCTTAATGATTGGTTCTTTCTTCTTAGCCCCTCAGGTAAATTAGTTCGCAGACTCTGTCTTCTTCCTTCATTGTCTTCTTTGTCTTCTTTTGAGTAGGTGGTATCGCTGGAGTAGCTGGTCAATGAGTCGGTGGTCGTGATCTCCCTCTGTAGGAATTATCTTTAACTCACTTCTTCCCTAATCTTGGCAGTTCCAAGTAGTTCTTCAAGGTTTATTGACCACACTACAACCCACTACCTTTTCTGACATGAACATAAAGCCTCATTGTCTAGCCATTAGTTCCTAAACCCTAAATCATGTCTAGTTATTGTTTCCCTATTTTAAATTTTAACTGAAGGGGGCTGTACACAGGACTTCAGCAGCTCCCTGTATCACATTATTGATACCTTCCTAGGGATCACCTCCACTCACACAGAGGCTGGTAAAATTGCTCATACAGAAAAAGAAGTACAAAAAACAACAAAGAATGGAATGGGGAAAAAAAAAATCAGAAAAATGCAAAGAGACAAATATGGATAAATGTATTCTTTTTACAGAGAGAGAATAATTTGAAATATTCACTGACAAGAAGGTCAATCACATCCTTTATATTGAGCAAAATTATTGCTGGCACCAAAAATATAATTTATTGCAGCAAAACAGAAAACTGCAGGAAAAGAAAGCCTCAACCTATATAGAACAAAGAATATATTCAAATGAAATCTACAGATTTCTACAAATTTCTCATTGATCAAGGTCTCACAAAAATCCATATATTCAGCAATGCTTGTAAGAGATTTTTCACTAAATATCTGCCTTCTAAATTTCTATGCACGAATACCTAGACTCCCTTTAGACCTTGAGACCCATTAATAGTTACTTTAAAAAGAAGGTAAGGAAAAGCATCTCATAGATAATATTCAACTTTGACTGTACTGCACATGAAAGGCGGGGTTATGATTTCTGTATAGAATTGGGAATCAAATAATTTCTTGGTGAGGAAATGGTCATTTCCTGACCAGAAAAGTGGAAATTTAATTAATAACAAGAGTAGGCTATGGCTGTACATGTCTTTAAGTAACACAGGCATTTTGTATGCTATGTGTGTTGAGCTGGCTCAATATGCCGGAGAAATGTGTATACAGTAAAAACAAGGTGGTTCTAAAACTGTCCCCATAGTAATGATACAATTTCATTTTAGATTTTTTATAAGACCATTTTCATTTAGAAACCTATTATTATCAGACCTTTCAGTATTTAAATGTCATTTCAACTGTAGAATCATTTCACAGTGGAGATAATCTCAAAAAAAAAGTGCTTAATAGTTCAGAATTGTTGACTTGAGGATTTTTCTTAATTATCTTTATCTGTATTAGGAATCTCAATCAGCATTTTAAAAAGGAAACCAGAACATGCCTGAAGAAGTACATGTATTTGTAAATAGAAATTGAGAAGACATTATTGTTTGTAATGTATGATTTACTGTGTTAATTATAGGAAACCTTATGCCATTATGCATTTCCATCCAAGCTAACATAATAGGAAAAGAACCAAATAAATATTGTCTATTTATGGATCAGATTTTTTTTTTAGAGTTCAGGTCTGATAACTGTCATTTCGCTGCCAAATTTGCAACCATATTTTCAGGTAAGTGTTCTGGGTTTGTGTGGCGCGGTTTTCCTTGCTGGCAGGGGAGGGGGGCTGCAGAGGCGGCCCCTTTAAGAAGCTGCTAGAAGGTCCCTGGCACCAAAATGTCGGACCCGCCTCT
>VYZV01023161.1:19064-35561 GCA_013401275.1 Pandion haliaetus | reverse complement strand
ATATCTACATATTTAAAATTTTAACAGAAGCTGCCATTCAAGTACGAACTCCTTTATTTAGCTCTAGTTAGGATGATATTTTAGGATAGGCAGGATCTCTTCTAATTGTTCTCCTTGACCTGACTGCATAGGTTCACACACCAAAGAGTTTATCTGTCTCCCTACTTAGCTAACCAGACAGAGGTACCCCAGGAGGAACACCAAATTAGCATCTGGAACAGCTTGGAAGTATGATCTACAGTTTAATATTAATTGCACACCTTAACAGAGTCATGTGGGGGAATGTTCTGAGAAGGAACCTCACAAAAACTCCTTCTACTTGCTGTCATCTCCTGGATTTATTCCCACTGCAGGGTGGGATTCTGTCTAAATTAGTAGATATACACAAGGAATCATAAAAATAAAAAGACAGAGGGGAAAAACCGATGCTTTGTTTAATCACTATACTGCACAGGTGTTACAGTTGATTAGAAAGGTGAACTTGAGTCAAATTTTTACTTGTTCATTGTTTACCAGTAAAGAGCAGAACTTTCTTTCCATCCCTTCAAAAGACAGGCACCGTACTTAGAATTTGTAAAATATCTTTTTTTTTTAATCAGTTCTCCTTATAGATATCCATTGATAATACTTATGACTATAAATTCTGAGTTTTTGAAACCTGACATTGAAGAAGTTCTGTCACTCACTTTGCAGTTGCTGAAGGTACTAAGCATTTTATTTATCAGAAAATTCTTGAGGTCCCAGTGTACCATTTTCTGTTCCCATCCATTTTAAAGACTTCCTGAAAACTCCTGCTGCCTCCTGTCCACTGCCCTGTCAAGAGCTCCCTGCCCTTTTTCCTAGAATCCCAGCCCAGTATCCTTTCTTTTTTCCCTTGCCAAGGTGTCTGCATGTGTTCTAGGTGGTTCTTTCTTACCTTCACTCCCACAGAAATTACTTCCATTCACTCCTCTTGTGCTACTTCTTTTCCAACTCTTGTGCTCCTCTTTTTCAACTTCCCTCTACCATAATTTTTTTTTTTTTTAGGTCATTGAGGATGCTAATGTTTAAAAACTGCTTAGTGCAGGTCAATAGAGAGACCATGAAACTGTTGTTTCTCTGGAAGGTGTTACTAGCTGGCAAAACCTGAGACATCCATCTGTCTTCAGTTACAAAGACACTTGAAGCTGCTAGATATTGGACCACAAGGTCAGCATCTAAATTTGTCCTGTATTTCTAATATTTTCTCCTTGAGCTTCCATTGACCCCAGTAGCTACTTAGGGGTAGAACTCAAAAGTTCTATTGCGTTATATACAACAGAGGAATAAGAGCATGTAGGTAGGAGACCAGCTTTGTTAAGCAAGCAACATCACTGAAACATGAGAATGTTGGAAAGTTCTTAACAGATAAGGGTTATATAATTTGAGACAGATGCAAAAAACTCCCACCTAACCCCCTCATTATTAGTTGCTCCAACTAACTGAGTCTGATTTATGGGCAGATATTAACTTTAAACAAATCTAAATGGACCAGTAGTAGTAATTTCATATGCCCAGGTAACTAATTCAGGTCTATTATCCATTTATCTACTTGCTTCCTGAAATAAGTTTTCCATTATTTAAGGATACTCCTAACAAAAGATACTGATTGCCAGTATCTCGATGTAAACGTGTAAAAGCTGACATATATGTGAATTGGTTCTATTCCTTTAAGCATTTTCTGATGTCTTATCAAATGCCATGCAACATTCATGGATGTTGGACTGTCCTTTTTGGTTATATTTAAGGAAATGTATTTGCCTAATAGCAGTTACTAGTTTGAGACTCTTCCTTCCTGTTTCTAAACTGTCTATTTGGTGGGTGTCAGGTTATTATTTTAGGACTACTGTTTGAACTGAAACTGAGCTTTGGACTGATTACGCAGTGTGGCCATCCTATCTGAGATCCAGGTTTGTAGTGTGATGTCACTCTGGACACCCATTATAGACAATTGTCTGCGTGAGAAGGAATCAGTAATGATTGTGATTAGAATGTAAGAGAGCCTTAGCTGCCAGTTAAATAAAGAATATAGTGTATAGGAGTCTTGTAATTAGGATTGAACAAGTGGACAAAGTTACTTAATGCAAACTTGTGCTCTTACTTTTACAGCAAATCTTTTTCTTTTGGCTTCCCAGTCCATTTCCAAGCCAAACTCCAGTCAGGAGGAAATGGTACATCTGGCAAGGGCAGGCCAGGAAAGCTCGAGTGGATCTTTATCTGGGGACACCTGTTCTTTGCATGCAGTCCTGCTTCCGTGTCCCTGCTGCATCCATCACATATGAAAAAGTACTAGTTCTAGTACCAACGCTCTCTGAAGTGCAGATTGTTCTTTAATTTTGTGAACATACCCACGAATAAAGTTTGCTTGCTGAATGGTTTTCGGTAAATAAACACGGAAAAACCATGAATGCTGCCAGAGGGAGTTAAAGCAATACTGCTGGGGAGTGTTTGCTCTAGTAGTGGTGACTTTTATTGCTCAGTACTTCAAGAAAGCAATTAAGACACAAACTCTTAGGCCTGGTAAGGGTTTGTGTACTTCTGAACCATCAGGGGAGTTAATTGGTTATACATTAGTTGCAGTCCCAACTACATAGACTGTTAATGCCCAAGAGACAGGTCTCATTTCCCTCATCCAAAACATTCTTTCTGCTCTCACACCAACAGCTCCTATCATGGGATGTGAGCATACCACCAACAGCTCCCATCTCCATCCTGCAGCAATGTTTCTGGTTGCATTAGGATGATTATATGCACTGGACTAAAACTATGTAACATTTATTCAGAGTAACAAAATGGCAAATACCCTGATACCTTAATTCCAGCTCAACATTCAGGAATTTTCAGTGGTGTCACTACCTTGGTAGACGTCCTTACGGTATTTCTGTTAAATTGCTATTGGTTTCGTCAAGCTAATCATTCTTCTTTTAATCTGAAAAGTTCCAACTTCTGTTTCTGGAAAAATACTGAAAAGAAAAAAGGAACAAAAAAAAATATCTGACTTGCAGCCCCTAATGAGAAAAGAAAAGAAAAAAAATCTGTCATCTCATTCAGAAGAAAGAAAAAATGCTAGTTTTTTTTTAAGTGAAATAAATGCTTTCCCTAAACACGATCGCAGTTGACAAAATGCTGAATGTTTAGGTGGCAATTATAGCTCTTTCAGAGACTGTCAAATCTTGTCACAACACATGTTATAAATGAGGACAGATTTAGACATCCTTTCTGACAGTTATGTGTAGGATGTGGATGGTTGGCAGTTAAATTTCAAATGCAGGGAAATTTTCCTTCCAATAGATCTTTGCTTGTTTATTAAAAGGGAGTTACCGTGCGCTGAATCTTGTATCTACCATGTGCAGCTTTTCATCCTTACAGCTTTTGACATTTCACTTTAACTTCCTTTGTGACAGCCATCTGAACATTGTTTTAGGTAAAAAGTAACCTACAGTGCTCTGGAGATGTACGAAATTTTTAAAGCTCTTGGTCTTTTCATATTGAGATTAGAGTAGGAAAAGTGCCATATTATACATGGATGGATAGATAGCAAGAAAACAAATAACAGAGACTGCAACAACACTGTTTGAGAGGAGCAGCTTTGTGATGCACACAGAAAATGGAATAATGCACTAGGCCACATTCATCATGTGAGACATGCAAAATGTTGATGAAGTATTAGTAATAATAATGTGCATCACAAAGCACAATTCTTGTGATGATAAACTACTCTGCTGTCATTAAAGGCCAAACCTGATGTGGATTTCAAACTGTTTCTGATGTTAAGAGGTCAAATGGCATGGAAAGAAGAGAGAGAAGAGGAATTATACTACCGTGGCCAAGAGTCCTGGCTGAGTCAGAACTTTTTTGGAAGCTCAGGGTGATCCCGCTGGAGCAGCCTCAATATCGTATTTGATGAGTGCAGCATAAGCCTTTTTGACTGCAACAGCCTCAGTCTGCTAACCGGCACAGAAAGTGACAAGTTTGACATTCATCCTTTATTGACCTTTGCAGAAAGAGGTGGGAAAGTGAGAGGCAGCATCTCCTGGTTAGGTGATGTCCAGGACACATTGCATTATGAACAGCTAGTGGAGAGAGAGGAGCTATAGCTCCTTTAGCCTCTGCTCCAAATTCTATAATCCCTTCAAGCCCCTGGAAGCATCTCCTCCTGGAAGAAACTAGGAGGAGGAAAAAAAAAATCTGTTTACCCATTTTGTAGTCCTCTCGCACTTGAATATGGCACTTTATCGACTAACTTTTTATGAATGGTGGTGTATAAAACCCCAGTGAATTAGGTAAATGTAATGCTGACATCTCACAGAGATAATGAAGAAGAGATGTCATGTATGATATCAGGACCTTGTGACTCTTCTATTTAGCTATAGTAGCAGTTTAGCATAACAGAGTTACTCACGTGCATGCTGTTAAGCAGATAGTTGAGTAGTTTGCTGGACTGGGACCAAAGTGCTCATTGCGTTGGAGGACTGAACCCATAAACTAGAACACTGTGGGCAGCTATACCTTTTGCAGAGCTGAAGTTTTTGTACTTCTATTTTCGTAAGAGTGACAGTGTTATGTAACTAGCATATATATGAACTTGTGTTCATTTCTAAAGATCATAAAATATTCAGAAATATTTGTGAAATTCTATCTTGAGTAATACAGCTTAAGCCCTTGAATTCTGAATGGGTAGCTCTCCTGTTTCTGTCTGGTTACAGACCATTCACTTATCCCTAATGACGTGCATCCAAATAAATGCTTGCTATTTCACAAATGTGAAAATAAATGTACTGTTTCTATGCTCCAAGACATCAGCATTTATTGCCTCATTTGGGAAAACAACAGACTTACTTGCTTCATTTATACTCTATTCAAATACTGTTTCGAGAACAGGGACCGGCATCTTGCATCTCAGAGCTCTTCATGAATAGGGCTGTATATTCCCAGGCATCTTCCCTTCTATTCACTTGTATGAAAAAGATCTCAAGGAGCAAAAGATTTCAGGATGTCTCAGGTATACGTAATTTATTTGCCCATAAACTACTAAAATGTAACATATTGACAATTTTTAAATTATTTGTTCAATTACTTACTGAGCTGAGTTTTTATGTCTCTTCTTGACTTTAGCGGTTGATTTACTATGCGTGAATGAATTCTACCTGACTGTGTGTCTCCTTCTCAATCATTTAACCAATGAAATCTTGTTGGTAATAAAATATTACAAAATATTTGTCTATTTGAAAAGTATTTTTAAGTATTTTTAACTTTACAGAAATGCCATATTTGCATGTACGCGTTCAGAATAAAAAAAGAATTAGCTACTTCAGAAGTAATCTTCACATTATTGGTTTGTTATGGGAGTACACCATCTACTTTTACAGCGCTAGGAAATAATTCTGATTGCAATGGAGCCTATCAGAAAATCAGAAGCATCAACAATTTCAGCCCTTCTTAGTGTCAGAAAAGTAATCTTTAGGATTATAATTGAAGTTTTGTCAGTTTTGTTCTCCTATTTGTATTCACATATTTCTAATTGTAGGAAAAAAGGAAAAGATATCCCCTATAAGAATAAAATAAAAAACATATTCTCAGGTAATATTTGTAAAGGAGCCATTGACCAACCTTAAGAAAAATTAAAATGCAATAGCAAAACATCCATGTTTAGATGAAAGCACTTGAAGTCTCCTCTCAATAAATGGCTTTTCTTCAGGGCAAACAGATCTTTCAATGCCCAGGGATATAGGTATTTCTAAACTACACCTGTTCAAAATCCTGACCTCCAAATTCTTACATTAGAGACCCACATGTCCCAGATAATGGCACTGCCTTTGATGCTGGGGAGGGGAAAGTCTATTGTGCCATTTTGTCACTGTTTCTGCTCTTAGTGTCACAGTGGTGACAGAGGCCATCTGGATCAAAACGGTACTCTTCACTGAGAAGGAGAAATTTAACCCATGGGGGTACAAGTTCCTTGAGGTTAGTGCTAACGTAAGTGAAGACACAGATAATCTGGAAGCCTGCCGGCGGCGGACGGAGGAACACGCTGGGTCGACTCAGTGTGAGTGATGAAGCGTAGACCCTTTATTAGCCCGAATAGCACTTATTTATACAGTTTAGGTTGACACGAATTACCTTCTGATTGGTTTAAACAACTAAATACACACGAGTTAACTTCTGGTTGGTTTATGATACTCTTCAAGGTCGCAGTGTCCTTGTTGTTCTACTGTTATCAGCCTGGCTTGCAGTTTCAGCTCGGACTCGCGGCCTAGTCTTGCTACTTATACTAAGTTCAGAGCAGGCTCTGCTCGTACAACTGTTCTGTGGATTCATACCCTTGCTCTCTGAGCCATTCTCCAACAGAAGCCCTATTATATTTTCAGGGCACTGGGGGCACTACTAAGTCTTACTGGCCCTGCCTGCTCTCCCCTGGGGCTCACCCCAGCCCGACCAGAACCCCATTGCAGCCTCCCCTGGGGCTGTCAGTCCTTGCCCCAGTGAGGCAGTAGGATGCAGTGCTGCCACAGCCCTGCCCTGCCCCTGCCCCGGGGTGTTCCTGTGGTCCCAGCCCCAGGGAGACCCTGGCCCATATATCTGGAAGGTGCCCTCCATTAGGTAAAGAAATCTGAAAAATGCGGAACCAGCAGCATGAGGAATCACATCTGCTCCCTGGCAAGCTCTACGTGAATTGCACTGTGAAACCAGAGCAAAAATTATCTGATCTAAAGTTGCTTTATTTCATTGATGTCAGACAAAAAACATGTAACTGTAGATGTGGGTGCTTAATTCTATATGCCTGTATCTAAGTTCAGAGCAGGCTCTGCTCGTACAACTGTTCTGTGGATTCATACCTGACTGTGTAACTCTTCACCCTCTACCTGCCCACAGCTGGGATTTGGAGGTTGCTTTGTATTTTAGCTTCTTAGCCTACCATTAAAAACTACCTGCAATTGCTGGTCATCTGCTTCTGCATCACTGGCCCAAGCACTGGCCTAAAAATCCACAGGATGGATGCCCAGTACGCAATCAAATCCTGATGAGTTGCTTGTTAGTTTTCTTCAGGATCTGGGTGAAAATGTAACAGCCATTCATTATCTGAGCAGTGTATTGGGACATGTTGACAACTTAAAATTAACATGATGCTAGGTGATCTCAGTAAGAAGGTAAAAAGCAATAGAGAAAACACTGGAAAAAATATATTTGGGAAATTTGGTTTCAGACAGAACAACAGGAAAAACGTAAATTCATTTGCACCTAATGATTGCCAAACATAACCATGTTTGAACTGTTCTGTTCAGTCATTGTCTGAGTCATCACAAGCAGACCTGACATATTCTGGATATTTTTACAGGGACTATTACTGATCACTTTTTCATTAATAATCGGAGGTAGCCACCAGACAATACTATGAAGAAGCACCGAGATGCTAAACTGGATACCAGTCCTCAGCTTCTGCTTTCAGAATCCTAGTGCATGGACCAAAATAATTCTCATTCAGACAATTTTATTGGCACTGGGGGTCTGATGGGGTTCTAAAGGAAACGGCTTTTCCATGGACTGATAATAAGGATTTCCCATTCTTTATCTTCCAACAAGGAACAATGCTTCATCATTCTGTTTCAGCAGTCCTGACAATATTTAGCTTTGTACTAGAGCCTGCCAGATATCAGCCACAAGTACAGGCAGACACAAAAGTATAAAAGCATGACAATTTTTATAGGATACAATACTGAAAAAACCTTTTAATTCAAGGTTACCAAATGTTCAGTCATCACCGACCAGTACAGTAATCCACAACACCACCTTTAAAGACAAAATGGGTTTGATTCATCATCATGAAGTAGTTTCTTCATAGATTCTTTTATTATTTTAAGAACTGTCTGTACTCTAAAATTTTAATGGTATCATACTATCAGTACATAAAAATAAAACAACTACAAAACGGATGTGCCAACACCTTTGTAAGGATTTGGCAATTGGCCAAAATATGGCTCGCTAGAGAATGCGCGATTGTCCTTCCTTGTATCCTTGTCAAGAAATGGTACAAATCCAGACTTGTTTGAGAAGGTGAGGATGGAAAAACTGAGGACTGGAATACATTGATTTTCTCTTATGTATATGCCACAGACAAATAAGTAAGATAATAATTGTTATATTTAGCTATATCTTTGACAGTGCATGTGATGATATATAGGCTGAACACTCGCATAGAAAAATGTATGTATTGGGTTTTTACAAATAGCAGTAAATAAATAGAAACTTTTCGATATATAAATCCTGTCTTAATATAAAACTTTACAGGTGAATTTAAGATTTTCTGCAGTTTTATTTAGAGTGATGACTTAAGTTGCATGGTTGTATTCCTCAAGAAAAAAATACATAACACTTGTTTCATTTGAATAGGCTTACACAAATAAATGTGTGTGTTAAATGAATTCTGTAACAAGTAATTCTACTGCTATTTTATTAGTTTTACTTTTTAAAAGACTTGAATATTCTCTAGTAGCTATATGGTATGCAGAAAAGATTTAGGGCAGAGATCATAGCTTCTCTGTCTTACATACAAAGACAGAAATACAGAAAGAAGAGACTTTGTCTATTTTTCTTCTTCTGTAATTCTAGTACTGTGACTCGGTGGAATAGGAGGAGTTTCAAAGGTTATGTGCACATGAATTTCGTTATACTCCTGCATTCCTTTTTTTCCAGGAAAAAACCTGCAGGAAGTTGAGAGAAAATTTTTGTTTGTTTGTTTGTTTGTGTGTGTGTGTGTGTTTCACTCCAGCTCTCAGCTATAACTGCGAATATATCTGTATGTGCATGTTTGCATATTATACATTTATATATACTTATGTATAAATGATATATACACATATATGATATACCTACATGATAGCAATCATATATATGTGTGCATATATATGAAACATATTATAAATCTTATATACGTAAGATTTTTTGCTGTACTGCATAATTATTTCATAATGATTAGCACAGAAAATACATAAGCCTCCAAAACACAAAATATTTTACTCCTACAGAATAGGCGGTATTCAGTGAACAAGTACATTTTTCTCTTCAGGGTACAACACACTGTGTGAAAGTTTTCAGAAACTGGGCATTCATGCAGTACAACGAGTATGTGTGACCTCTACAAAGTTATTCAGTTACATGCAAAAGAAATGGTAGGCTGATAGAAGTTAAATGTGGGCTTCTTGTCAGCAACATTTCCTGAATGTCTTTAGCTGAGATAATAATTGTGGCAAACAGTCAAAAAGAAAAGAATGAAACACAGTAGAGGACACAAAAAATTAGAGTAGAATATTTAAAATAGGCTAATTACTTATGGGATTTGTTGTATGTAAATGACACCCCTTGTTAGTTCCAATTTCTGACTTTCCCCTGAAATAATTTTGGCCACTCTCACATTTTTCAGGAGCCTATCAATGTCTCTAAATTGAATGCATTAGTATTGTCAGTGTCCATAAAATTGCAAAACACTGCAATTTTAGAAAGAGTCTCCGTTTGATAATTTTGAACACAATACATTGCCTTGATGGCATATACATTTGTAAATGAATATTAACTTTACAAATCCAGAATTTATGTAAGAGTAGACATGTCTCTCCTTGGTAGTCTGTAAATGAAATGTTTTTTTTTCTGTCAACTTAACTGATAAAAATTCCCCTATAAGACTTCATGTAATAAAAAGAAATCTTGTAAAGAGTGAATAAAAGACAGCGGACACCTTGGGTGGGATCCATACCACCTAATTTTTGTCACCTACATTTGAATGAAGAGTTGTTCTTTGGAGGTATTTCTCTCTACTGCCTGAACAGGGAGCTGAGGGTAATGCAATCACCTAAGTTAGGGCAAATGAGTTTCACTTCTTGTGTGAAAGCAGGATGCTGATACAGATCGCTGTTTGTAGGATGCATCTGTTGGAGGATGTTGATACAGTGTGATAAAGAAACGTTTTTTGACATTCATTGGAGGAAAGGCTTGACACTGCAGGCACTGAGGCTCTGTGACTCCCTTTGGCTTGGACAAGTACTGATGGTGCTTTGTACCCCACGTGATTACAAGTTTAGCATGTCACCTTCCTCCTGCATGTTACGTGTCTGCTGTGAGGCATTGATCAACCTCAAACCACGTTAAAGTCATTGGATAGAGCCCTGAGCTATCTCGTGAGATGAAGTTGCACTATTTATACTCTGAGAACATATGCATACTGTACTATTAGTGCTAATATTTTTGTCAGAACACTTTTTTAAAGCAAAATGTGAGAACATTTGTGGGCAGTAATCGCAAAACAGGGTTGACAGCTCCTTCCTTCTCTTACTCAGTCACAAACGTTTTTCCTTTCAACAGATTATGAAATGTAAATGGAACTGGTCATTTTCAGAAACTAGTGTTATTTGGTTGATAATGGGTGAATACCAAAAGGGAGCTGACAAGGTTATTGCCAAGTAGAACCTGATAATAGCAGGGTGCCTGCAGCCCTACCTTAAATTGAAAGAGGCGCTATGCAGCCTGAGAGTAATACCTGTGAGCAGGGAGCACATACTGCATTTGCAAAAGTTCATAAAAGACAAGGGGGGCTGAGCCTCTCTCATCCGTCACCACCTGCCTAGGAGTAATATGTCAATTTTTATTTCACCAATAGCCTTCCATAGTCACGGAAGTCAATCAATAATAAGAAATACATATTTTCATGTTAATAACAAATGTTATTACAAAACTATCCTATGCCTGTGTAATTATCTGTTTAACAGTGGAGTGGCCATGACAATGGGGTCTATTTTTAAGTCAACCAAGACAACAGAAACATCTACAGCACAGCTTATCTACCCCAGTTGGAAAAGCCAAGACCAAGTCAATGATAACCTTTCCTCATGGCTGAGAGCTGTGCAGGAAAAGCTCTCTTTCCATGTACGTCATGGTTCATACTGCCCTGGTACTAAGCTATGCGATCCCGGGCAAGAAAAACTACTAGATATTGACATTTCAGGACAAGAAATAAGAAATTACAGGAAGGAATAATAATGTCACCAAATTGTTTTTTCCCCCAGAAAATGACTTGCTCAGATACTCACATGGTGCTGTTGCATTTGATCATCAATGAATCATCATCAGGCCCAAGCTGCCTGCATCAAGCTTATCAACAGAGGCTACCAGCAGTAACTTTTGCCTGTTCTCCATCACAACTCTGTCATCACTACAGAGCGTGGGATAATAAAAAAAAAAGATAAAGCAGAAAGCTGAAACAAATCCTACCTGATGAATCATTATAGTGAGAAAGATTTGTGTAATTTCAGGCTCACTCTTTCATTCAGAATCACATTATTATCTGCTAATGCAGTTAATCGTAAAAAGCACATAACAAAACCAGATGCAATTGTCCACCCGAACAAGCAAGATCTGGTCAGGTTTAATGACAGGGTGTTCCTCAGAGAGTTCCTCTTCTCAAGTTAAACAGAGCTTGTTTTTAAAACAGTAGTTCAGTTAGGAACTAAAGAAATTCACCTATAATATTCTTTACCTTCTAACAATGATTATGACCAACAAATAAGACACGCCAAGTGCAAAGGCCAGGCATTTTATTTTTGTAATTATTAAGCACTTTTACAAAGACTAATGCATCTGGAATTTTGTAAGCTAGATATATTTATCATCTGTGGGCAGTTCTTGATATAGTTATGATCTATCCTTGTTTGGATAAAATCCATTTTCTATTCAGGGTAAGTGAAGGAATACTTTAATGCCTGCTAACTTAGTAATAGCAAAGAATAGAAACTACCTTCCAAACTGTGGATCAGCATGACAAGGCTGAAAAAGGTGCTCAGTCCTGTAAGCCAAGATTTGTACAATGAGGCGTGAATACAAATGCACTCCTTTGGTGGAACTGCACATTGTATGCCAGGAAGAAACAAGGACATCAGAAAATCAAGGAGACAGTAAGAAAACACTGGGAATATGTAAACAAGGCACAGAGTGACAGAACTTGCTGCTTGGCCTGAACAAGACTCCAGATAAGACAACTGGTGGTTATCAGATAACTTCAGGAGAGACACCTGGTTCAGAATGAGCAAAGGACAAGGTCAGAGATCAGAGCAGGGTTAGTACCCCTGAGGGGTCACTTGCACCATTATAATGGGACATACCAATGTCTTCAACACAAAGTTTAGAAAATTTGGCACCTCAGCAGCAGAAAAAATGGGAAAAAAGGGATGCGGATAAAAAGCAGGCAAGACCGCAACAGTCAGAGGTGTTTAGGATCAGGACAGAAGACGATTCAGGATCAAGAGTGAAGGGCGGTATAGGAAAGCAAGGACAGGGCTCAGCTTCAGCTCCAGTTAGTCCAAAGCTAATGGGAAATCTTTCAACAAACATCCAAGCCTTGTACTTAGATCCCCTTTTTATATGAATGATTGCAAGTTCTGCACAGTTCACCACAGCATTAGGAGGCACTTAAAAACCTTTGCTTTGTGTGAGTGAAAGAACCACTTTGGGGGCACAGTGCTGCTGCAGGACAGTTGTGTGCAGGCTTGGCGTTACGAGCCAGCAGCCCAGTCCAGTCACTCATTTCATGACTTACCGTGTTCAAGGCAAAAAGATTTATGTTCTCTGCAAATAGGTTGGGATCAAAAAACATTGACTCCATCATGTTTCTGAGAAATAGCCCACAGATTTCCAAATACTGGCTAACGACTGGCACTAAAAAAAAGGGGTAATAACAGGTTTAATTTTAACCACCTGAATAGTCCTATCGAATGTAGGTATGTGTACACATTCCTGAAAGCCCAGGCACTGAAAGAGCTAATCACACATTACATTATCTCCAGTGTGCTGGAAATATATTTTTGTAAGTAATTTTAAGTATATATAAAACTATTCGTTTTTTAATGTTAGTACAAAAATCCCTATTATCTTTAAAATGTTGGCATCTGTGTTGATTTATTTAGATTGCCTACTTCTGTAGCAGTTAAGTGGTTACTTACAAATTACATAAAACTGTCTGATCAGCTAAACCACTGATCTTTTTTCAGGAGAAAAGCAAACACTTTCTGTAAACAAAATCAACAATTATACCCAACCTGAAACACGTAAAATTTTCATGTTTATGAGCCACTAAGATACTTACTAAAAGGCTAGCAGTCTTACCCAAAAGAAGAACTAATTCTCAGTCAAACTAACAGACATCACAAATAAGTTACAACCCTCCCCCCAGATTTTGATGTTTTTCTTAGAGAAGACAAATCTTAAAATTTTAAAGAAGGACTTAATGCAAACATTCTTAGTAAAATACAAATAAGTGCAACAGCAGATACTCTTGTAAGCATTAATACATATATAAAGCATACGTAGAGAATTGTACAACACTGGTCAGAAGGGCCACATTTTTTAGGTACGTGGATGATTAAAAAAAAAAAAGTGATCTGAAGCATCGGAAGGATCTAGCCCTATAAGGTGACAGATGAGAGGCAGCTGGTATTGATTTCTACAGAGGAGTACAGCATGACTTGAACTTGTCCGAACTTTGAAGATAAAAAGCAGAGCCGTGAGTTCCATTGAAAACTGCACAGGAACTTAAGGAGCAGACACCAGCTAACATTTGGGGTGTTTATTCATCTTACGCAGCAAGTAGGTGGCTGCCTCCTTGAACTTCAAGCTGAATTTAAGAATCATCTCTGTGAAGTATGTCTTGTCAGTCTGCTCTGGGTGTGAGTAGAAGCATAGGTGTGTTGCAAGATTACACCCGAGAAGAATAATTGAAGCCTCTTGACTGCCAGAGATAATGAAAAGGATCTGCTGTCTAGCAGCCGAGGAACAAAATACATCTAAAAAGACTGATCATTTCAGCAAAGAGATGGCATCAACTAATGGGGGCAGACTTAGCTTTTGTTCATTCCTCAACAACTTTCATGGACAAGCATTACTTCCATCTTACTCAGATCCACAAGTTAACAAGCACAGGTATGCTGGAAATACAGTTGGGTCTTGTTAAATGTTAAGGATTTTATTTTTCTGTTCATCTCCATGGGTTTCACTTTTTGTGAAATGATGGTTTACGAACTGGATTGGAAAGGGACATAGCTGAGTATCATCTTAATTTTAATGGTCACACAGTACAGAACATCCTACATGTTTCCTTTTGGTATCATAGCGAGGGAATTGCTCACTGCTTGATGAGCTGTTATACCTCAGTGCCTTTTTAATACCTAAGGTAGTTTCTAGTGAAGGCAGGGAACTTCTGAAAGCTATTTTCCCACAGTATTAATGGTACTAAGATATGTGTCAATGTGAGAAATGGTTTACTGAATGCTACTGAGTTTTGTATGTATTAGTTTTTTCAACATTTTCAGTATTTTCAGTGTTCCTGTTTGGGAAAAAAAAAAAAGAAAAATGTTTATGTTTTTTCTCCTAATGCCTTCACTAGGCACTACCTCACATGAGGAACCATGGGGAAGGCAACTTCCCTGTTCTGGTGTGGTTTCTAAAACCTTGTGTGGCCTTCCCAAAAATGACCTTACTGATCTTCTGTGTGATAAATATGTAAGCTTTTTCCATTAAGAAATCCAGTTATTGTAAATTAGAGAGTATGTGAAGGGCATCACAGGCCCAATGGTCAGCAGACACCAGTTCACAATGTGGCAGAGATTAAGCTGCAAGGATGATGCAAGTCTCTTTTTAGGGATAAAAATGTTTTAAGGATTTCAGCACTTCACCTCAGGTTTTGTAAATTAAGCTTATAAATTACAATGCAGGCATACCACATTCTTTTCTCACCCCCGTGACTTTCAGTAAATGTTTGTAATAACTGAGAAAGTCAGTGATAAAATGGGGAGCGCTACATCTGAAAGAAGAGCTACACATATTCACTCCAGCAAATCAGTCAAGTCTATAAATCATTTCTTGGTCAGCAAGATTAAGAGTAGATAATGCAGTAATGGAATAGCAATACTAGATCCAGAAAAAGCAAGATAAAGGCTGCCTGAATATCACCACCATACACCACTTCATTATATATATTAGCACTGAGTGGAAATGACTAGGGCAAGCACAGCAGTAACCAAAACATGGAGGTGTCTCGGAGATGCCTGTTATTTTCCAATATAAATTCAGGAGTTCCCAACATAGCATTAGAACAGTGACTAGTCTTTTCGAATGTAATTATAATGCCAATGCTTCCTTTGAATAGACAGAAGACAAGAGTACATAATGAAACAGAAGTATGTATCAGTTTGAAGTGTATCGATCTGTCAGAGAAGCAGTGCTGCCTGGTTTCATTAGCCAATTTGGACTTAGATCTGTCACATGGCACTCCATGACTTAACATCTAACAATACCGCTGAAACTGATTCCCAAACTAAAAACCAAACCAAAACAAACTAATGAGATTCCTCTCCAAGTTGAAACATGTGCAGTCACAGTTTTATTTCTAATTTTGAGGGTCACAAAACCCACTGCTTACCACAGCTGAGTTTTCATCTGTTGTATCCCTTGAGCAATCAATGACATTCAGGCCCAAATTCCAAACCTCCTTCTTTAGCTACCAGCTTTTACCTTTTAGTCTTAGCTAGTTCTTCACCAGTCTTGGTAGCAACAATTTTAAACATTTATTTCAGAAAAGCTAACATCTGAAAACAATAGAATAGAATAAGTACAGTCAATCTTAAAAAAAAAAAAATTAAAAATGAGTAAAAAACAGTGTGAAACTTCTACGGTCATAAGTGGAATATATATAAATACAAATGCAAATTCCAAAGCCTTTTGGTGAAAGATAGCTAACGATTTTTTTTTTTTTTGACTGCTTAGATTTCCAAGAACTAAACTGCTTTGAGGCTAACGTTTACCTGGAAGGGGAGAAATAAAAGGAGACACTCCCTTCTCTCCCAAGTAATGAGGAAATCTATCCATAAATTTAGATTAGAAATAAGTGTGGTTAAGACTAATTCCACAGACTAAAGTGCTTCACATGCCGTATAAAACAGCATTAGGAAAAGAGAATCCTGGAGACTGTTAATCATTACCAAAGAGACCTCATCAGAAAGATGGGCATCCTCTAGCTGAAGGTACTAAGAAATATCAAGACTGATAAAAAGACCACGAGGGGAAAGCAGCACTAGAGAAAACTGTCATCACCTCAGGATGTGACAGCCCAAGGGAACAGAAACACCTCCTGCGCGAGGACCACACAACAGCTTGAACACTTTCTCCCTGTGGCGAACGCCAGAGACCCGGTGGAAGCAGCGGCCGGCGCCGTCCCAAATGCGTGTCCTCACTCCACCCCGCCGGGCCCCGCCGGCCTCTCCTCCGGGGGCCGCAGGGAGGGCCCGCAGCACACCTCTCCCTTCGCTGGCAGGGTAGCCGGGGGAGAGGCAGGTGCATCCCCTCCCCGAGGGCTGAGAGAGGTTACCAGTGGGAAGGGTGGCTAGGGGCGCGAAATAACCGAGCGGCTCCCCCGCAATCGGCCGCCAGCCAGCCCCCGCGGGG